>JAQFXN010004010.1:0-10254 GCA_034693365.1 Liacarus xylariae
AAACGATTCTCATTTGCGGGCTTAGAGTGAGACGCGATTCTCATTTGGGGTCTAAAGCAGAGACACGAATCTCATTTACTTTAAGCGTTAAATGAATTGATTTTTGCTGTAACGAGAGTTAAGTGTAATATGTTTTCGGATAACTCAAAAGTCATCATCAGTTCAATCAAAAAATGCATATAATAAGTCTAATTCCTTGAATTTCAGGATAAAAACAGATTTTTATGTAGTAGTTATTAGAAAACTCATCTTTAAAAATAATATTTTAATTTTTATAATAACGAATTTGACCTTTCCTTTAAATTATAAACATATTTATCAAATTTCCGAAATAAATCTGACTGTTTTAATATGTATTTAATTACACAAATTTTAAAATAATTTTGCAATTGGAAAAAAATTCAAATTATTAATTAACGTGATTTGAAGGCCTTTCTCATCGTTTGGGTTTAATGGAAAAATGAAAAATTCAGATTTTAACAATTCTTTTACGGCATTTCTATTTTAATTAATATGACTAAAATGAGAAAATATTTGTTTCTTAAGCAAAATTATTGAGGAAAATACACTTTGTAATGAATATTCGTTACTATTATATTTATGATGTACTTTATATTAATTGACAATTATTTCTTGATTAATTAATCAATCATTTGATGGACTATTTGATAGATTGTTTGACAGTTGGGAATCAAAATGATTTTTTATTGTTTTCTACATTTTATTTATTAATGAATGCCTACAATAAAAATACAGTTACAGTAACTGTACTTTTCTTATCATTACTTTCAGTAATTTATTATGTGATATAAACTAAAGACGAGAATAGAAGATCACTTTGGCTTTAATTGATTAAAATAATATCGATTTCTCTCCCTCTCCCTCTCCCTCTCCCCTCCTCTCTCTATGCCCTCTATTCTTCACAGTTATCTTAATCTTATATTAATTGGAGGAATCAATAGTATTAATGGCATATAAATCACAGAACAATGGCATAACTTTTGAACTATGGCTTTGATATTACATTATATAACTTTGCATTAGGACTAACAAAAAAAAGTCAAGACTGACTTTACTAGAGCTAGACTTTCCATTAATAAAATACTGTTTGCTAACAAACATAAAGAATATTGAGATCTTTAGACAATTGCATAAAAAAAGTCATTGACTTCACTAAATATTTTATTTACGTATAGATAGGAAAATATGAATTGAAAAATATTATATCTACTGTATAGTACTGTAGCTATTAATTAGCGAGAAATCACGATTTAAAATATAAAGAAGTCAAAAATCGCCAATGAATTTATTCGGAATTTTTCTTATCAGAAAAAAATTTATTTATTAAAAAAAATTCATTCACTAATTAATAAACAGTTTATATTAAGTTTTACGGAATAAATAAATAATTAAACGAAAAAAATAATTCAACCAAATGATGAATAGCTTTGAGCAGTGATGAGCACAGGCCCGAAAACGACGGGCCTGGGCCGCACGAGCATAGGCTCAAAATATTTCGAGTCTGGGCCTTGGCCTATAAAAAATATCACGAGCCCGGGCTTAGGCCTTAGCCTGGCCTCCAGTATAAATCTTGGGCAGGAGCGGGGTATAACCAATATGCCAGGGGTAGTCAGGTTCAGAGAGTGCAAGAAAGCACTTTAGAGTTGAGATAATCGTCGAAATAATCAACTAAAGGTACTTTACACATTAATTTAGGAGGTAGATCAGCAATGATATCTTTTTAAAAATTCAAAATTTTAGAGGGTGTGGGTCGACAATTATCGAATTTTATTGGAAGATTAAAGCATTTTCAAAAACAAAGGCTCCCAAAATACATTCTCCTGATTGACCTCTTAAAATGATGTGAAAAGTACTATGAATTTATTATCTCGGCGATATCTGAATTCCAAGGTATTTTAGGCACTCTCTGATTCTGGCAACCACTGCAATATACCCCTCATGTCGCGAAATTTTTGCAAAATATTATAGCTGACTAGTGAGTTGAATTCTTACGCTAAAAACAATTTTTTAAATTTTTATTTTGTTCCAAAATTGGTTTTACTTTATTTATTGTTACATATAATTAAGGCCAAACCAGGCCCATAGTACTGAGCCTTGAGCTTGGGCCTGGCCTAGGCCCATAGTACTGAGCCTTGAGCTTGGGCCTGGCCTAGGCCCATAATCTATAAACCTTAGCTTGTACCTCTTTAAATTCTGTGAGCCTCGGCCTCAAGCTTAGACCAGCCTGGCCTATGCTCATCTCTAGCTTTAAGGGTATAAATATATTAAATTTGTAATGAAAAACAAAATATTAAAAAGATGTTTTTTAAAGATCTTCTCCTCTCCCGAAAAAAGGCTTATTTATAGCTGAAATTTTTGTACACTGTATAAATTATACTGTTTTATATAAAACTATTTCTTTTTTATCTTAAATGGAAAACCAATCAGAAAATCATCAATTTTTTTCTTAACTTTATATTAGAGAGTGAAAGGGAAAAATCATTAATCATTTTTCGAAAATATGGCAAATTTTTTATTAAGCAATATTTTATATAATTTTCGGTTTCGCTGATCATTTATTTTGACTGCATTTTTATACGACATATAAATTATCAAATTCAAAGAAAATTATTTATAAATATAAAGTGTCAGACATTTAACAATTTGGCCAATGGATAATATACCTACCCTTTAACTACTGTATAACTCTATTCCAATACTAATAGACCTTCACTACTACCCCTTCATTCTCTTCTTATTTAGTGAAATGTAATAAAAAAATAACGATCACATCATAAGAAACTACTTATTTTATGGCAAATATATAATAATTTTATTGCAAAAACTTATTAATTTTGGAATTTATTAAGAAAAGAAATTTTTAATGAATATTCTCTTTTATGGTTTTATAGTTAATCAGAAAAAATAGAATCAAAACTAAACTAAAAGATCAATCAAAAAATGAAATAATTTTTTTTGTCTTTTGATTTCATTTGTGATTGAAGTCGAAGAACAAAGTAATAAATCAATGAAGGATTGACAGCAAACAGACATATAAGCAAATCGGTAGCTGAGGGAGGAGAGGGATAGGGAAATTTAGGGCGAGGAAGAGGGAGAGAGAAAGAGATCTGAAAATCCAAATGAAAACCTAAATCCATATAATAATTATGATTTCAAAGGCAGACACAAATAGAGTTATACTAAATAATAATCATTTATGAAATAATAATAATAATTATTATTTTTTAATATGAGTTTAGGAATCAATAGAAGAAAATGTTTGAAAAATGCAAAAAATAAAATAAAAGACAAGCAATTGATTGGTAAAGACTAACCATTATTTATAGATTTGATTGAGTGATGTGTGTAATGATTTCCATTCGTATTATTATTATTATTGTTTGTATGAATACTATTGCAGTTATTTGTTTGACCGAATTGTTTATATAGATTGCCATTGGTTTTGGTCAGTGGTATCAAATGGCTGGGCTTTATGTGCAGAAAGCTTGGCGTATATATCGATGGCGAAGAGGGCGACGAGAGCTGATCCCTGTCGTCGCCACTCATGCCTTCTCTGCCCATTGCAGCCAATTGTCTTCCTTTAGGTAAGAACATTATAAGGAAGACCAGAGTGGCATTGCCCACAACGCCCAGTGCCAGGAATGCGTCCCTATAATGGTTGGAAGTGGTCAGTGAACCGCCGATCCATACGCACCACAACACTATTGATGTTATGATAGTTATGGCTATAAACATGGCCTCTCCGTGATTCTCCCGGTGCCCCTTAGCCCGCAGTGAAAGACACGATACCATTCCTAAAGCCAACAAAAGAAAAGATTGATTTTGATAAATTAACAAATTGAGCAGAGATGCTCTGATGCTTGCATTTTATTTACGCTAATTTTGAATAAATTGTTTTACATCTCTATATTCACTATAAATAGCATTGAAATCGTGAAAAAGAAATTTTATGTATATTTTAATCAAAATCACGTAAAGAATAATTAACTACTATTTTGTGATTAAGTATTCTTTTTAATTATGTCTTAATTATTGTAAAAATGAATGTGATTTTCTTTCTTTTTATTTCCTCGAGTGAATTATCTTTCATTTACTTTCACTTATTTTTAGTATAAGGATGGCCAGTGGGTCTATAGTCAAAATAACCCAGGGTCTCCGAAAAATGACCAGAATCCCCACCCCCCCCCTGTGATGAAGAGAAAACGAGGTGAGGCGAGAAAATATTTAAGCATAATTAGAGACAATTTTTTGTTAATTCCAAAATTTTTAGATTTTAGTCGAAACTTTTGTCTTATAAAAATTAAAAACTATCATGATCATGAACCGGAATAATATATAGTGTTAAACTGCGTGCTGAACATTTCAAATTCGATTGGAGAAGAGTTTCAGACTAAAGCATTATTGTCATAAAAATCCATACTCTTCTCCAATAGTATTCCAAATGTTGAGCGCGCAGTTTAACACCTATATATTATTCCGGTTCATGATCATGATTAACATTCTGCAATCACATACAAATATTTCCTCTTAACAAATCTTTACATACTAGCATGCTTATTATCTATACAATTTTCTTATTGGCATTATTTGTTTAATAATTTACAATGTTATTGCGTTTTTATGTACTATTTAATGAATCAATAGTAGCAATACCATTTTTATAGCAATATCCCCCTATAACTCCCTATAACTTTGAGGCTCTTATCAGTACCCTATACCCCCTGTCTGGCTATCATTAATTTAGTAAATTCTTTCCGTTAATTGACTTTTGAATTAGAGCTCTGATTCATTAGAGCAGTAAATGATAGAAACTTAAGATTCATACCACTCCTACTTAATGAGAAATTAACAAAAATAAAAAATTACCGAGATAAATAAATAAAACAATATAATATTTAACGAACAGAATATTGAACTTTCTTTAGTGGAATTTGAAATTTTTAATTATTGACTATAAATAACTTTATTTTTATATTTATGTCTTAAAAGAGATTTTCGATATTCTGTTAGAAATATATTATTATATAATAAGAGAAATATTATATTAGTTTAGGGAATAAGTAGAAACTGATGTCCAAAACACATACCAATGAGAAATATGTCATAAACTAAAGACAACAGAAGTGAACTAATATTATGATCACATTTATAGACAACAGCGCCAAAGGCATCGACATAATCAATAACAGTATTGGATGTGTGATGAAGAAGCCATTGGCCATCGATTGCGATTTGAGTGGCAATAATGAAGAATAAGAGCAGTGCCTGATATGAGGCGGGAAGATATATGCCTGAGTGCAGGGATAACAGGAATACTGTCTTAACCAGTAATGTGGCGAACACTAGACTGTAACATATGCCCAGTCCGGCCCGGATTATTGTACACGAGATCCAACTGGGATTTGGCACAAACGCTATGCCTAGCGCTGACGACAAGAAGAGACCCAAAAGAAGCATTTGGCCCAGGAATAGATGGCGACGCGATGGCGACGTTCTGCAGACCCGGAATAAATTCAGATATTAGTTCAGAAAAGTATATAAAAATTATTTATTGATAGAAAATTTTGTTCTTATATAACTTTGTATTACATTTTCTACTATTACTGCATAGTCTGAGAAACTGTTTTAATACAGTTGTATAGCATTTTATATTCGTTTGAATTAATAATGAAATTATTTTTATTTTGGATAATATTTTATCATTTGTTAGTTTTTATTTTTATTGGATATCTATTGGAATATTCTGTTTATGTATTTTTGGAGTTTTATTTTCTCTTTCCTTTCTATTTGGGGAAGTTATTGCACCGATATATCTGAATATCTAATGGTTAGATCCCTTACAATATAACTGTCTTTTTAATTATTCATCGAATGATAAAATGCTTTTTTTCGCTTTCGACTGATTTTATATTTTGTATACAATTCTCGTTTTGTTATACTTGAAGTTTACTTAGATTTTATATATTTATACAATTCTACTGTTTATAACATTTAATTTGATAGAAATTCTGATGCATTGAATAAATGAATGAATAAAATTTTATGTAAAATATGAAAAACACAATAAAATGGGAGGTTTGAGAAGTTTTATCAAATAATATTTTTAGAAACAGCAGAAAAGATGGGAAAAGACTATAAATTATTTAATAATCACAATATTCCAGATTTTACATTTTAGAAGTTTGTATTTACTTATGTTTAAAATGCAAAAAGGTATGATTTCTTTAAAAAAGGAATTTTCAAACTAATTTCTGTCGAAAAAAATCTATTTAATTAGTTTCCGACAGAGTTTAACACAAAAAACTAATTTAAATAATGAAAAGGTTTCTCAAATGCAGAGGTTATCTAAGTTTGAGACATAAGAGGCAATTCATATTGTTTTGATAGTTGTATCCCATACCTGCACGCCTTATAGATTACAAATATCTCAAACAGCGCTATAACAATCATATTAAGACAGGACAATGCCATCACTGGTGCGACCCATTGTTCTTCTCTAAGTGTAAAACCGCTTAAAATATCTTTCGGTGAATTGATTTCTGTTAATATAACTACAGAACTGTGATTATCAACAATTGTATGATTTAATGGCGAATGGGTTGTCATTTCTAAACGATTATCGTTGGGTCCGAACCGAGGCTGAGCTGCTATTTCATAGTTGTCGTGAGGCGATAGTGTACTCAATGGACTGGACGATAGTCGGGTAGTCGTTGTTTGTACTGTTGTTGTGATTATTTGTCCCAATGATAGTGGAAGTGATATTATATTCAAGTATTGATTGCTTTGATGCCAACGCATGACCACAACAACGCCGACGATCACTAACAATAGCACTGGCAGTCAGTCTCTCAGTATTTTCTTCCAACACAACTCACTGATGAATAGTTAGTCTTCTCTTTCACAATCTCTTGTATTCTCTTTGGATGTGTTTTTCTGATATAACATCAAAAAAGAAGAAAATAAAAAACTATTGAATTTTTTTGATATGATATAAGAGTTTTTGCGTTAAACGAATTTGGACAAAAATAACTTTCTCTGCTTATCGTTAGACTCTATTTGTACAGAAAAATTCTGACATAAGTCTTATAATATATAAGCAATCATTGCATTTAGTCAATAAACCAGAGGTTTAGTAGCATTTCTTCTATAGACAAGAATTTTTAGCACATTATTATTATTTAATCAATATATTGCTGTTTTATAGTTGATGTTTAACATTACACAAACACAATAGGAATGTATGAATAATGCATTTTTGGCATATTATATAAGAATAACAGAAGTGTGAAAAAAGATCAGACAATACTAATAAGCATTTAATACATGAATTTAAATACTAAACGATGGGAAACGAAAATAAACAAAAATTCTTAACTTTTAACAAAATGTATTCAATTCTCCTAAGAATCCGTTTATTAAATTCATTTTACTTTAAAAAAAGTACATGTGAAAATATGACTTATGATAAAAATAATTATATTTATTAAGTGATAATTAAAGAATATTTTTCTAAAACAAATAAGTAATTAAACATAAATGAATTGCCACTAAATTAATTGTGACACTCATTCACTTCACTTTCAATACAATACAGTATTCTATTGAATATCTTCTTCTCTCTCTATACCTAAAGTACTCTTACAGAACACACTTTCCAACTAAAACTAGTAATGAGAATATAATACTCTCATTGAGTTTTGAAAAAATACAAGTCTTTGATATCTTCTTAAGCGCAAGACTTGAGGTCAGGTTTTTTTTCTTTTATATATTTTTCTACCCGTTTCTCAATTCATTTATATAATACTCTGTATTTTAAATGCTTTTACAGCAGAGATGATGAATGCAAGTCTTGTTTTGAATTTAAACTTCGAACAAGACAATTAATATTAATATAAAAAGACAAACAAAAAAATTTTACACTCATGGCTACATTATTGAATAATGAATAGAGATTTATAGCTTTTATTGTATTTAAATGTAAATATTTGAATGGATAAATTTTTATTAAAGATTTTTAGTATCATACTTTAAATTTTATCTTAAAGGTTTTATATAAAAATGTAAACTATCGTGCTTAGGATGTTTAAATTTTAATATAAGATATTTCTAAAAATCTATCTGGCATCATGTTACATTGTTATACGAATTTTAGACTCTAAAATAACCACAAATAATTACAATTTTCTGAATGTAACCACAAAAGTAAACCTGTCAGTTTGCTTTCCATTCTCTCTATACTTCTACATCACTATTAGGCTATCAATTTTGCATCAAAGTATATATTTCTGAAAAAAAACTCTATATTAAGTTTGGCTATAATCTAGATTTTTATTACATTTTATATATTATTTAAACTGGATTTTTCGATTACAGATGTAAATCGAGAAGACCCTCTCATTCCTTATCATTGATTTCATATTACAAAAGACAAAAAGAAAATTGAAAGAGACTTTAAAAAAATAGAAAGAAAATTATCGCCGAAAGCGATAGTCATTTGTAAGAAAAGTATATAAAGAGAGAGAGAAAAAAATTAAAGAGAAATCATTGAAAATAATAAGAAATTTTTATTTTTTTATTGCATTTAAAATATCTGCGAATCATTCCATTAGTTAATATCCAAAACATATTAAGACTAAAGATATTTAGTGACAAAAAGCAATATTTTCTTTTTCTTATTTATGGATTTTTTGGGTGTTGTCCTCCAAGAAAAGTCAAAGAATAGAAAAAACATTTTTTGTTTCAAATATTTAATATAACTTTTTAAACAAAACATTGTTTGTCTATAAAGAGTATCATTTCTCACAATAGAGTACCTCTTTTTATGTTATTTTTTCAAGGGTTTATATAAATCTTTTCATTTTCTAATTTTTTTATATTGGTTTTTGTTTTAATAAACTTTCGTTGAAAAATGTTTTTTTTATTAATATATTATTAATTGCGATGAAATTTAATTATATTTAATTTTCATCAGACCTATGATTAGATGTTTTGTTTGTTTGGCTTTGGCTTTGTTTCCTTCACTTTCAAGGCATCAGATGAGCATAAAAATCTGAAAAATCTACATTTTATGTATTGTTTGAATGCTCTCTCTCTCTCTCTCTCTCTCTCTCTCTCTCTCTCTCTCTCTCTCTCTCTCTCATCAATTGAAAAAATCAATTAAGTTTTTACATTTCGACTTCAAATCATTAAATAATGAATAAAAAGATTGAATATTTAAATAAATTCTGATTTTGATTTAATTCTTGCACTAAATTAGCATAAAATAACCATTAAATCTGTCAGAAATTTAAATAATTGAATAATAATCTAAATGAAGAGTAAAATTATTTATATTTTTTTTATATTTTTGTTTCTTTAAAAGAATAAAAATATCCTTTTTATGCCAGAGATTAATATAATGTAATCATTTTGGCATCAAATTAAAAGAATGTATGAAATTATGCATTGAATACATAAAGAATTTACAATTAATTATATGTAGAACACTAATCGTTAATCTCAGCATAAATTCATTAAACATTAAATAATATATTCGTGAAATGTATTTAAATATAGAGTTGACATAAGTCTAGGGATTTTATTCTTTGTGACTTCTATAGGGAGAACCAAGGAGTATACACTGCTAGTAAAAAGTCTCACTCGTAAAGCATGGACTTTTGAATATTTTTATGCTTATTGCGGTTATTAGACCTAGAGTTCGGGTGCAATTCATAATGGGTAAAATTATCATAAAATTCATTTATTTTGATACACACACACAATGGTAAATCTAACAAGAACAAAACTGACAATATAATTCAATTTCATAATTATAATGTAATGAAATTTAATATAAAAGAGAAGAAGCAATTATAAATGAATTTCAAAAGTTTCCTCTTTTTGTGATTATTAAGTGCTCAACTGTCCTATAATAACTCAATAAGTACTCAAAATTTTAATAAATAATCAATGCAATTTTACCAGGATATAATTGCATTTCATTTGATAAATCCATATATATTTGTTACACTTATATATGTGAGAATCTGGTAAGATGTGGAGAATTTAAGATGTGGAGAATCTGGTAAGATGTGGAGAATTTAAGATGTGGAGAATCTGGTAAGATGTGGTAAATATTAATATTATACAGTATTAAAATAATGAAAAAATGACATACATTAACCGTACGCTTACACACATATAGTTGTAACATGAAAGGCATACTGGGCTTATTTCAGCAGTATGATAGGAAAT
>JAQFXN010004011.1:0-10254 GCA_034693365.1 Liacarus xylariae
ATTGTTACATATAATTTAGGCCAATCTAGGCCCATAGTACTGAGCCTTGAGCCTGGGCCTGGCCTAGGCCCGTAATTATTTAACCTGAGGCTGGGCCTCATTAAATTCTGTGAGCCTCGGTCTGGGCCTGGAGGCCCGCAAAACTCTTAGAACCTGGCCTAAAGCCTAGGCCAGCCTCAGGCTGGCCTGGCCTGGGCCTGGCCTCTGCTCATCCCTATTTATATTAAACAACTGCTTATTATATATCAAAATACGCATATCTTTTAGAGCTATAAATTAAAATAGTGTTAAATTAATTGAATGAATCACTTTTGAACAAAACGTGATAATTTGTGAAATGAGCAGGGCACCTGGGCGTTTGGCGCAAACAATACACGGCCAAAGTGCTTCGGCGTTTTGGGCGCCGGCGCAGTCGCAGGGGCTTTGGCACAGGGAAAACGCTACATATGTGGGAGTTATTGGACTGTTATTTACAAACATTGTATTTAGTCTTACAGTGAATTAACAAAAATCAGATAAAATCCAATTAAAACAATGTCTTTAGACATAAGACTAAAGAGAGTCAACAAAATCTATTGCGAAGGCGTAAGTCATGTCCATTGGAGTGATTAGTAAAGCATAATATAAAATATGATATATTTGTCCTTAGGATGAGTTGACAGGAGTGGTAGTGTTTGAGTGTAAGTCCGAGTGCAGACACGAGGGAATTGTGCTGAGCGTTGAGGCCAACGTCAATATGCAGTTGAGCTCTAAAAACGTCGGTATTTTTGAAGCCTTTTATAATTCCGTAAAAGTATTGGAATTTATTTGAACTGAAATTACGATTAGTTTATAATTATTTATATTTCCGTTCAATAAATGACTAAAAGCCGGTTCCGCTCATCAGTTATAGCGTTGATATCGCAAGAAGTGGTAAATTACCGATCGGTAAAACTGAGATTCCGTTTGAACTGCCGTTACGTCCGAAGGGAAGCAAGACTTTGTATGAGACATATCACGGGGTCTTCATTACGATTCAGGTATTATTGCACACAATTATGACAATTGACCACTAATTCAATGATTGCATTCAATTCAGTACTTAATAAAGTGCGAACTCAGGCGTCCAATGCTTAACAAAGACCTCCAAAAGATCGTTGAATTCATTGTCGAATATAAAAAACCAAATGAATTGAAACCAGTTTTGGAAAAGTCGGTCAACTTTTCCATATCTCCAGAATCGCTACAAAATGTTAAAGACGTGAGACTTGTATTCAATTATTTAATTATAATTTTGTTTTAAATTAATTGAATATTCAATAAAGAAATCAAAAATTCCAAAATTCAAAATAAGCGGTCGATTGGACTCAACCCTCTGTAAGATAACCGAACCCTTCACTGGAGAGCTGTGTGTCGAACACTGCGATGCAGTCATCAGAAGTATTGAACTGCAGTTAGTTCGGGTCGAGACATGTGGTTGTGCTGAAGGATATGCGCGCGACGGTAGACATGAATTGCTTTTATTTAATTAAGTCATACCTAAACTGTACTCTAAAGCTATGCATTCAGTGTTGAATGAAATTATTTACTCAAAGTGTTGATCAATAAAGTGGTAATGATTTTACTCATAGCTAATCTGCGGAATAAAAAGCCGTTTGAAGTTTACTATTGCACGGACTCATCAGTAATAATGAGAATGTGATCGTGAATTAAATCTATTGATTTAGAAATTTTCACACAATTAAACATAAACTCAAGATATATTTAATCTGTTCAGCTAATAGACTACTTTTTTATTAACTTGCTTTATTTTATATTATTTGAGTAATCAGTGAACGATAACAACAAATTAGTTTTTACTTCAAACTGAGTAATTCATAAAAATTCCTTATAACAAAATTTATATTTCAAATTATTTAGTATTACTATTAAGCTTTCGATCACTAATTACTTGAAAAATATAAAATAAAGCGAAACAACAAGAAAGTAGTGTATTAGCTGGACAGATTAAATATATCTTGAGTTTACATTGTTTTGCTTATGACTCATAAGTTATGAGATCTCTATCAAACTTCTTATGAAGAGACTTTTTTACATATTATAAATTGAATTTTGGTTTATTTCAGTTATTGGTTTTAATATCATTTGTGGTATCTGTTCATTGCAATGGCATAATCCCATCCGCCGTCAAAAGTTCTCTATTAAATGTTTTCCACTTAACTATTTGTTTGAAGATTTATTGTTTTATATAATATTTTAGGCACCAATAATGGGAGAGTAATTCCACTCCAATTACCACAGGAACCGATTGGACCACAAATTATTGAAGTCGAAGCCATTCAACAACCGGTAAAAATTATCTACAATACAAAATCGATTCGAGTTCAGGTCGAACAGAGACATACACCCGGTATTTGAATCTTTCTTTAGAATCATTAAATAATTAGTTATTTTATAGTGGAATGAATTTAATAAACCTGAAGGAATAACAATCTACCCTCGAATAGTGGTTACCATTTTTATATACTTGCTCATAATTCCAAATACAAAATACGTTTTATTCTTATTTAATATTAGATAAAATCACCTAGGTTAACCTTAGAGGTAGCCAAGGTCGGCCAAGTCAGGGGGGTATTTTGAGAACATTTTATCAAGAAGTCAGGGGGGTATAATTTTTTTCAAAATATGAAAAATGCACAGGGGGAGTAATGTAACAAACCACAATTTTTCCCCTGGGGTGCAAAATTTAGGGAGTATTTTGCCAAATCTCAAATTCATAGGGTATTTAGGCTATACCCCCCTTGGCTACCCCTGGTTAACCTATAAAGCGACTATAAATTGTATTTACAATACCTTTTAATACACTATTGCAGTAAAATATTAGAATGTATAGACAAAATATGTTGTTGAAAATTTTAAGCTTGATGGATATAATGTTAAAATCGACATTGGATCTTCTTTTATGAAAGTTAATTTTGCTCCATCTTTGTATTTTTAATCAACAAATTATGAAATTTTAATAGTAAAGCTTATGGTTAACGGAGAAAAAATCGAATGACTAAAACATCCAAAACAGTAAACATCAAAAAATTAATTTCAAAAATTAACCTTTACCATTTCTGAATAATTTGCGTTAAGTCAAGATTTCTCGAAGGGGTTAAAACTTTATTGCGAGATCACGAGGTATATGCACTATAATATTGGTCAAATTTTCTATTTTTGGTAGGAGGTAAACACATATTGAATTTATCACGCTAATTGGCCAGAAAGAGAATAATTTTTCGATGTTTTAGTCATTCGATGTTTTCTCCTGATACCGAGTTGTAGTCGTTTTATAGAATAACCATTCATGGTGATTTGGAAAAAACTTGTATATAAATATAAAATAGATATACCGAGGAATAAAGCATCTTTAAGGTTTTGAAATATAAACAAGGATATTAAAATGGTAGCCAATATTTGACGGTAGATTGATATTTCACCGGTGGTAAATTTGGCAATAATTAAAACTTTAATTAATTCTTAAAAAGCAGTCAAAGGACAAGTGGAGAGGACTGTATCAGAAGAGGAACCGCATCGCGTCATATATGAAGTCATCAGACCTGTGATCCAAGAGCTCCGAGAAATCATTCAGCCCTACAGACGAATTGTACAACAAATACAACCAGTTGTCGACCAGATTAACACAGTTGTGGCCAGTGGTGGCACAAGTAATGCGGGTCCAGTCCAACAAATTAATAGACAGCAAAGTAATGGCGCACTTCTGTTGAACAGTGGATCCGAAGGCTCACAAATTGACGATTTAGGCAAAAGAGTGGCCGCTATTGGTATACAAAACTCAAAGGACTTCGGCTAAAGCTGTCTCCCGGACCAGATCTGCCGCTTCTTAAACAATAAATAATTGTTATGTTTATATAAAATTGAATCAAATAAATGTCTGAAAGTCTAATTGGTTTAGATTTAATTCATATTTTTGTTTATTGTTATTATTGTTTTATAATTTGTTATTCAAATTCTTGTTTTAAAAAATAAATTATTTTTAAACTTAATTATTATTTTCTATCAATTGTTTTAATAATATTCGTACAATTTTACAATATTAATATTAAAAGTTATTCAATATTCTGTGGGTTTCAGTTATAGGCATTCATTTCTATTATATATCTAATATAATATCTTTGAGCTATGAATGTATTTCAAATAATAACTTAAATAACATTTATTATACAATATTTAAATGAAGGTTTGATTGAAAAACTAGATTATAATTAAATATTATTATAAATATTTTTGTATATCCTCTACTGAATAGACTCTATTCAGTCAGATTTGAGAGGCTATTAAACTTTGCGAAAATAAAACACTCTTTGGTTTTAATTTGGTTATTTGAGTAAAAGAATTATTAATAACTAAGTTATTTAATATTAACTATAATTTTATTAATAATTTTTTAAAAAAATAATTAAATTGAGATTTTCTTGATTTAATTCAGAAATTCATTGAAATTTAATTCTCCAAATAAGTAAATATATTTAACTTCTTTTTAAGATTTATGTCAAATATGATGAATAAGTTTTTAAATCCAATTTATAAACTTCTAATGAATGATTGAATGATAAATTGGGTGCTATTTTAAAGGCAATCGATTTTAAAATATTCAAACTTTCAATGATTTGAACGCATTTAAGTCGGAATTACTTGTTGTATAAAATACTTCTTATTATATATTCCTCTCATTTATAACTAATTGCTCTTATTTCAAATAACTTATATTTTCTTTTTATCATAGTTAATTCATTCCTCAAAATTCAAATCCGGATTAATTTTTTGAAATAAGTAGAGAAAAAATAAACTTTAAAAACAAATATTAAAAGAAATTGAGAGTTGTTTCAAAACAGACTTTTCATAACTCTTTAAGACTTCCGAAGTCAAGAACTATAATTTAGAGTAATTTTATGGCAAAATTGTCTTAGGGTTAGTAATAAAACTACAGTCAAAAATTATTTTTAAACACAAACAGGTCAGGCAGAAGTTCATTCTAACTGATATTCATTATAAGCTAATGCATGCAATTGAATATATAATTTGCTGTATAGCCAACGCCCGACAGATTTGTGAAAAGTAAAACTACCTCTTAATTCCTAACCAGTGTTTGATTGTATTGAATTAATTTTAAACTCTTATGAAAATGTCTAATATTACTATTAATTGCATACGAAATCTGGAAATTATCAATTTTTTCATCAGACTTTTCTGAATGAAAAATCTAATTAAAAACTTCTATTTTTCTTATTGTCCTAAAAGACTAGCCCTTAAGTAATGTTGATTTAATAACTGACTGAACTATATTTAAACATTTCTCACTTATTATCGATGTCTTATTGATTTCATTTCCTATATTTTTTCCACTTTTAATATTATATAATTTTTTCTATTCCTATAACTCAAAAGTAAAATAAAACACCTCTTAATAAACACCGGTCTAAGGGGTCCATTGATATTTGGAGAGACAGATAAAACTATATTTAATTTTAGTTTCAATCAAAAAGTATTCAAAATTTTTCTTGCTTTTTGCGAATATATATAAATGTGATTTAATACTAAAAATTTCACATTCAGTTTTTGACTTTCATTTCATTCGGTTCTCATTAATGTATTAGTCCATCCACTCATTCATTTGTGTTTTCATTAAAAAGTGTCTCGACTATTGTGTGCCATTGGAAATGTTCAAAGTATTCTAAATTAATATTCTTTTCTTTTTATTTTAAACTACTTAATAAATAAATTCAATTCAATGGAAAAACTGATTCAAACTTTTTTTTGTTTTTTTGTTATCCCATTTTCAGTTATCAATTGTTTTGATAGCAATTCTTTCAATTTGTGAATCATTTGGAAATGGATTTTACAACACTAGGAGAAAGTTTGATCGAATGGGTTATGGATCAGGTTATGGGGGAGGAGGAGGTTATGGTGGAGGAGGAGGTTATGGTGGAGGAGGAGGAGGTTATGGTGGAGGATATGAACCGATGAGTTTATATGAATCAATGGGAGATTATGGAGGAAATGGTGGATATGAAGAATCCAAGGGTTATGGATCTGATTACGGCTCAGGATATGGTTCCGGTGGTGATTCTTATTACGGAATGGATTCATACGGTTCTTACGGGTCTAATAAATATGAGCCGAGCTATGGTTCTAATTATATGCCAAAGAAGATGCCATATATGCCGACTCCCAAGTATGGCTATAAATCTGGGGGTTATGTGCCTCAGATTCATGTGAAGAAATCAATTGAAGTCAAATCAATGGGTTATTCTAAAGGATATGGAAAACAACATATGATTAAAGTACCCGGTGGTGACGCACCCGTCAAAGTAATGTTCCTCACACAACACACCCCTGTATTTGTTCACCAAAAACACAAAAAAGGTTTGAAATTATATAATAATTTTTTTAAAATTTGAATTTAATATAAATCAAACCCAAACACAACCCAACACTACAGGTCAGCCACAATACAAGAAGTCAACCACTCATGAAGAGCCACATATTGTGGTCCACGAAGTGATTAAACCTGTGATTCAAGAGATTAGAGAAGTGATAATACCCTATCGTAAAGTAATCCAAAAGATAGAACCCGTGAAGGAAGAGGTGAAGACTATTGTGGCCAAAAAGGACGGCAAAGGCAATGATGAAGAGGAGGAAGTGGAGGACAGGTATAAGAAACAGAAATATTACTACAAAGAAGAGGAGAGAGAGGATGAAAGGGAGAAGAAGTACTATAAATACCGTAAAGACGAGGACGAAGAGGACAGGAAATACAAATACGATAAGGAAGAGGACAAGTATTACCGCAAAGAGGACAAGGATGACCGCAACGGATATGAATATCGGGGATCAGAAAGCGAATCGACCCCTAATATCAATAGCCAGGGAATGCAGGGAATACTCTCCACATTGACTGGACTATCAGGGAGTGGACCCATCAATAATGGTCTGACTTTGGCCGCTATTTATGGCGGAGACGAGAGATCGTCGTATAAGAAGTCTTAGATTTCTTTTTGAACTATTGTTAAATTGATTTTTGTTTAATAACTATTCATTTCATCTAATTTTTATCATTGATTTTTCGCACAATTCATAATATATTTTTAAATTAAAAACAAGAATACTTTTATTTTTTAAGTTTCAATTGAAAAAAGTTAAATAAATAAAAATTCAAAAATAAAAATTATTTTAATGAAAACCTTTAAATTAATCCAATATTTATTATCAGCCATGCAGGTTGTGATACAATGTGTAGTGATGAAATGCATTGAGTGCATAGAGTAACCCCACCCCAACCGGGTCACCCCAACAGATCGAATTCCCATAAAGTCGAAAAATACAATAGATTTTGACCCAAAAGTTCGAATTTTTTTTAAATAGTTCGGAAAAAACTATTATATGACCAAGTAATTAATCTTTAATTATACGATTTATATCTAAATGAATTATTTTAGACAAATGAACAAACAAAAATACAAAATCAATTGTACTTATAATTACAATAATATGGAATTACCTAAAATATAATATTGGATTGGGTTGGATCTAAAATATAGAATTAGGTATATTACAGAATTAAATAATTGTTCCGTTCCATGGTCGGAGATAACAAGAAGCATCTCCTATAAACTTGAATATTATAAATAGTATTTTTAAACAACTTTTTGGGACTTTTTTCTCATAAAAATTCGACTTTTTGGGAATCGATTTAATGGGAAAAATATTTTCGACTTTTTGGGAATCGAACTTTTGGGAATTCGATCTTTTGAGGTGTAACCTAGAGTAACCGCATGTGTAAATTAAAGTTTATAAGTTAGGTATTAGTAGCCTTAGTAAATCTCGGAAATTCCCTATATTTATTTATAAATTTGAGTGTCGGAAAATTTGCCATTCTTATCATATGGGTTATTATAGACACGTAAAACAACATAGTCTTATTTTCCCGATATGAAGGGTTGTTTCCGAATATTTCTGATTTAGTATTTAAAGTATATTCCCGATTTGACTTTACCACCTGATCCTATAATAACAAGTTGGAAATACCTGGTCAAAAACAGCAATGTTCTATAGAGAAAATTCTAATTCAATTGACAATTCCATAAAAATTAAAAAAAAGATGATTCAGAAAATAAAACAAAAAAGTTTGAAATGATTAAATAACTTTAATATAACATGTGATTCATTAAGTACAAATTCTGACATGGTTGGGTACCATAAATTTTGGCCTCTTTGTGGGAACAATATTAGTGTTTGAACCAATACTAATTTTGTTCCCACAAGTGGCCGAAATTTATGATACCCAACCATGTCAGAATTTGTACTTAATGAATCACATGGTACATATTAGGAGGTTCTGCATAGCAAAATTAAAAATCATTATCTAAAAGCCACTAACGTGGAAGGTCTAGCCGAGTATTTTTTCGACTAAAGCCTAGAAAAGGTCCAAGGAAGGGTAAAATTGAGGATTTTGTCTATTTTAGGCTAAGGAGTGGTCCAGGAAGGGGTATTTTGCAGTAGTCATTGTTGCCGAATTGTATTGTTGCATAGTCATTAATAATGGCGCAATTTACCATATTTAGCAGAACAATGATGAAGTCTATGAGAATTAGCAGTATTTAACCAAATCCAGTGAGAATTTGACAAAATTCTCGTATTTTTTCAGAATTTAGAGAAACTTCCACAAAATATTCAAGAAAGAGTACAATAAATATACATGTTTTGTTGCCGATTTAAGCCATTTTTACTCTCTATTTCCGACCGATTTAATAGGATTTTACTCCCGATATTCCGAACTCTAGGCAGTACTCATATATAATATCAGTCAGTCATTGCATCTGCTGTTTATATGATATTTCATGAGACGTTTAACAAACCGTTACGTTAATGGGAAGGAGTTTGTACCCTTTAGCATAGAACCCTTTTAACCAGCAGGCTAGTTTACTGTATTATAGTATATTTTGTTTCTTTAGTTTTACAGAATTTTTTATTATACAAATAAACTATTACTACTGTCTGTGAACCCAAACCTCAAGTCTATAAAATATCCAATAAATGGATATTATCCATACGTGACTTGAATTGGAATACTATTGTATTGTTTGAGATATAAATCATTGAATATATTTTATACTGTAGTATATAAGCTTAAAAAACAATATGTAGGAAAAGATCAAAATCTAATAAATAAATGCTTTTTAAAAATTTAACAGAGAATATGGAAAACTTTGTAACCGAAACGAGTTCTCATGAAAAATAAAAGTATATTAATTACAGATTCTAATTGATTAAATTATATTAAAACTGCAACAAAAAACTGATCAATAGATAATCTAAGAAATCATAAAACTATAGATAATATTTTTAAAATAGTATTTTATATCCAAAACATTAGATAACATAAAGATTAAGACATGAATTAGTATTTTTTTGTTTGCTATTTCTGTTAAATAATATTGTGTTTTATTCATAATGTATTTTGTGCTTTAATTAAAGTCAATCACGATTTGAAATTGTATTTTTAAATGTATAATAAAAGTAAACTGATTTCTAAGAGTCAATGACTTTAATTAACATAAATTTTTATTCAATTATACACTAGTTTTTGATAATTTTACAGAATTTTGAGAAATATTTTTTAATATAATTTATTTAACTAATGTAAAACATGAAAATAAACGACTTTAAGAAAGATAAATGTATTCAAACAATTGTTACTTATCAATTTAATAAATCTGTAATTATATAAGGATTACTAGAGGATATAGCCTAGATAACCCTTCTGTATAGAAAATTGGTGTCACCCCAAAAGTTCTAATTCCAAAATTCCTAATCCCATAAAACCTAAAATTTTTATCCTATAAAACCTAATCCCAATAATCCTAATATTTTTAGAAAAATTCCCAAAAATCTAAAATATTCGGGTTTACATGAAAATGTTTAATAAAAGACGCATTTTATTTGTAGTTGACGGAATAATCTGTCAAATTCTTATAAAATTCTGTAAAATATTATGAAATATAGTTAAAGCATAAAAACGGTTTTAAGAGAGTTTTCAGTGAAGAAATCGTCTTTAAAAATACCCTCCCCTAGACCCCTTAGTCAAAATTACCAAATTTTTGATGTCACAGCGCGGAATACCCTTTCCTGGTTTACAAAGCATATATACCCTCTGAGACTTTCACCCTTGTACATCTCTGATAATGTATTCCCAATGCATTCATGAATTTT
>JAQFXN010004012.1:0-10254 GCA_034693365.1 Liacarus xylariae
CGCCACGAGCCTCGCTATACGGAGGGCCCAGGTGTGTTCTTTCAATGTGACACATCCTCGCTGTCATACCTCTGAGTTAAGCAGTGATCCCTGGCTGAGTTGAAATCCCCGGTTGTGCAGGGAGAAGGTCCCCCTAAAAAGGGATTGGCGAAAAAATCCTACTAGCTATTATATAATATATGATGTGCTTTTTCCTATATTAATACATGAAAAATATTCTGTATATTCTTAAATAATTTATTACAATATATAAAATTATTATTATTAAAACATTTGTTTTGCTTTAATTACCTCTAATTTACTTAATAAATGAATCATTAATTCTTAAAACATTTAAAACAAATTTTTTCAACTGTCATTTCATTTAATAGACGTCTGGCTATATATGTAATTATCACTAATTCTCAGAATAATTCCAAATTATTCTTCTCATTCTTTTTTTTGTCTTTTACTTTATTTTTGATCATTAACTCAGATTGAGAACAGTCTGAGAATTATAGACCATTAAAACATTAAAAACATTTAATATATTGTTATATTTAGACTTTTACTAAAAGGAATAACAGATTGTTTTTTATAAAATCAAAAATATTTGAAATTCTTGTGCAATTATTTTCTTTAATATGAAATTCTAGAGCCAAAAAAATATTAAGTATAGTAAGAATGAAAAATATATATAAATTAACATAAAATCCTATTAAGATATAGAATTTGCAAATATATTTTCACTCTTCACTCTACAAATTATAGAATAGGGATGGGAAGGGGATGATAAAAGAGAAGGAAAGGGGAAAAATTTCATATAAATAGCTTCAATAAATTCTCATTATATATAGCAAAAGCAAAAATAATATATATTATCTTAAATATGAGAGAATATCATCTCTTCGTTATATTGAAAATTATATATTCTTTAAAAAAAGATAAATAATTTTTTTTATTTATTTGTTCAACGAATTCAATATTTATAATATAAATTTATGCGAAAATTGTTTTTTTGTGTTGAAAATAGTTTATTATATCAGTGATAATGAATTCTCATCGCAGTTAAGTATTCATATCAAGTATTGCTAATCTCATGAGATTTAGAATAATAGCTCAAAAAGCATAGCATAAGAAAATGGGAATTCATTTCATTTATAATATCAAAACTTTGTTTTATAAAGAATTTCCCTCTCCTCTCCTCTCCTCTCCGCTCTATCCCTTCTTGCTTTCCTACTCTGCCCTTCCATTCATTCTTCCACTTTTTCCATCCCTTTTCTCCTTTTCCTCCTCATTATTATTATTACATCTCTTTCTTATGTAAGAGCAAAATGTTGGTTAAATTTTTTACACAAAGAATATATATATTCTGTGCATTCAATGCATAATCTCTTATAAGTATTCACTTAGAAAAATATGTTAAGTGAAGAGAAGAGAAGAGTTTCCTTTTATTCCATTCATTTTAAAGAAAAATGAATCTTTTTATATAAAAAATGAAAGTTTTTCTTTATATTTTTTAATTCATTTTGTTAGAGAAAAATAAACTAAACCTTCATTTAATATATACTTTACGGTAAAGAATAAAATTTACTGTTATATGCAGTAGTTTAACAATAGTATGCATATAATGAGAAAAGATATGCAAGGAATTTGATACAGACAAACACATTCCTTTATTTGGATTAGCATGGGAATATATTAGTTATCTGCAAAACTATTCTTGATGATAAACTGCTTGATGATAAAGCCATTTTCCCCTGGAATTAGATAGGATCTTGTTGCAAAGCTGTTAAAACGAGGTGAATTTTAAATTAGCATACTATGCTTATTCTCACTGAATTAAAGTATCGCTAAATCCTGTAACAAATAGTCAGTTATGTATTTTGAAATACTCCGGGCTATCGAACAGATTTTCCATAAGTTATAATAAAATATATAACTGTAAACCTCCTGTAATGATGTTTCTGGAAAACAGTTACACCCTGTGGTTGAATACCCTGCACATTGCCTATTAGTAAGTGAGTATAGTTAAGGATTTGTTTGGATAATGAGTTTTTTCACTATAGGTTTTGTGTGAATGCGAACACTTTTTTCAGGTTAATTGTATGGAAAAATGCAAATAAATGAAAAGAGTTTTGTTGCCTTTGAATTAATAGTTTGAAAACTACTCTCTCCTTTTCTATTGAAAAATATAGTGCAGAAAGTATTGTAACTTTTTTTTAACTAACAATTCTCTCGAAACTAATTATTGTCTGCAAATTTCAATGGATTAATGACATTCTACTACTGCAGAGAGTACTGGGAATATAGTATTCACTATTCTATTCTCTAGTTCTCTATTCACCAGAATATTCTAATAAACAATGTATTTATTAGAAATTCTTATCAATGATGATATGTATTTTGAGTGCTATTTATTGTGTATAGAATTTTAAATTTTTAGGTCAATTGTCTCATATTTTTTTATTTCTAATTAATTGTTTTGAATATTAACAAAAAATTTAATTCATTTTATTAATTATTATCGAGAATATTAAAAAAAAGTAATTTCAGCCTAAGTATCATTTTAATAAAAAATAACCATAATTTTCGCAAAATTAGGCTGTTTAGAATTAATTTATTCCAATGGTGCGTTTTAGCTAAATTTTCTAATCAGAAACACTATTATCAAGATAATAAATATTTCACTATTTATACTCGTTTTAGAGCTCTTTATGATTTCAGAATAATCTTATTAATTTCGCTGACTAAATCTGATAGATCTGGAATATTCTGTGATATTCTGTCATAAATACTCAGAAAAATAACAGATTATTGTCAAATTCTTACTAAAGACAAAATATTCAGAATTTATCATAATTTGCCTGAATTCTGTCAAATTCTGTTAAACTTAAATTTTTGCACAATTGTCGAAATTCATCTAAATTACCTCTAATACCTTCCTGTGATTTTGAGGCTCTGGCCAATACTCTGTGCAACTTTGAGGCGTTTGGGTATCCATAGTCTAAATTTTGATCCAAATATTTGTTTAGTTATGTATTAATTAAATTCTTATAATCAAAACCATTGATGAATATCTAAAATCATTTGTGTTTATATTTGTCTGAACTCAATAATAAACTATTGATTTAACAATAGGTATTAACTATACTATTAGTACAAACTTATTAAGTGATCAGCGAATAGAGTAAATGTGTTATACATTCCAATAGAATCGACAGTATTTCTCCCAATTCTTTCACTTCCACTACAACTAAATAATAGCTGTGATAACAGTTGAGAACAGAACAGAAGAATATATATATAATACATAAAACAGAGAGGAAGAGAAGAGAGGGATAGGAGTGATTGTGAACGCAAAGGCGATCACAAAAAAATAGAGAAAAATTGTTATAATCGGAGAGAAAAGCATGAAATGTGTTGTGTTTAGTGTACGCATGCCAGTCCTGCCGGTGCTCTATGGGTACGCACACTAAACACTCTCACTGCCAAAAAGCTTAAACACAGAATCCAAACGAATCGAATAGTATGTGAGAGAAGGGAGAGATAGAGAGGAGAGAATATTCTCGTTTCGCAAAACACAAACAAAACTACTCTTTTGTAAATTTCGGATTCACTTCTTCTTTAGCATACATTCGGTACACATCTCTTCTCTCCTTTGCCTCTTCTCTCTCTCTCAATATTATAGTTGTGGACAAAAATTATTCTGTTCTTTCACTCTTAATATTATAGACTCTGTGCCAACGATTTTTCTATCACTGAATACATAGATTTCTGATTATTATATATAGAGTTAATATACAATTCTATAGATTCATAATTTGAAGAAATATTCTGTTTGTGTGAAGAAAAACAGAGTAAAAGTCAGTCGCAATTATTTTCAAGTGTTTATTCAAGTTATTGAACTGTAATTATATTTATCTTTAATGAACTATAATATCAAATAAATTAAATATAAAATAATTAAGTTTTATACAATTCTTGAATTTTTAAAAAACTTATTAATAAATCGAAAGTAAAAAAACAAAATAAAATTCTGTATTTGTTTCCATCAAAGATAAGAGCGAAATCAAAGTTCTATTTTATTCTTCTTCCTATTCCACTACTACCACTACTACTACTACTACTTCTTAATAATACTCTTTATATTTAATCTTAAAATCTATAAAAGAATATATCGAAAACTACTTATTCTTTGCAACTACTTATTCCACTACTACTCTATACATACAACTCAACTAAATAGTAGTCTTCGAGAGAGTGAAAGAGAAGAGAAAAATTTGGTCTCATTTTTCAAAAATGAAAAGTAAGTAAAAACCATTTATTTTTTTATATACTATTTCTTAAGTTTACTCCACAGGAGTTCCTTATTTAAACTTCATCTTTCTCTCTCTCTCCCCATTCTCTTTTTTCTCTGCTAACCCCTCACCCGATAAACATATGTTGCGATACTTTTTTCAATGATAACAAAATTTAAGCCCAAATAGTAAGGGATTAATAAATTTTAAACAAAAAAAATATATTATGCTTAAAATTTTTGCTCTATTACTGAAATTCTTTATCAATTTTCAAAAAAATATTAATTTCAGACTTATATAATATATTATATTCTATTTTATAATATTAGAATTGATTTCTATCTAAAAAAAAATTCTTGAACTATATTCTCAGTTTAAAAAAATCTGATTATAAAATAAAGTGTTGATAAACAAATTTAAATTAGAATATTTCACTTTTCAAATATAATATAGATTCCATAAGTTTTATATTATTTAAATTTTTACCTAGTTTAAAATATTTCTCTTGGGTTAAAATTTTAAAATAATATTAAAATTTACTAATTTAGTAGTTTCTTAAACTTAAACTAGTTTCTTAATTTCTTAAACGAGGTTAATTAGAAATTTGTTAAATATTGCTAATTAGTAATTAATTTAAAACAATAATTATATAATTATAAGTTTTAACGTAAAAGTTGTAAATTAAAAATAAATATATTTTTGTAAAAATTCAAAAGCAAAACATGTTTTGATAAATTGATTTATAATTTTTATATGAAAATTATAAGAATTGTTGCTAATTTTCTCTAATTTGTCTCGTGTCCATCATGTCTATCGTGAAGGAACGACACGCCTATGTAATCATTTATGTATTTAACTCTAATTTTTAATGACTACAAATATTAAGCAACTCTTAAAGAATGTCTATTCTGTTAATTAGGTTAACAGTATTTTTTTCTCTTCTTCTCCTTCTTATACAGGGGTAGTCAAGGTCGGCCGAGTCAGGGAAGTATAGAGGAGGTTATTTTGAGAAAATTTTCTCAAAAAGTTAGGGGGGTATTTAGGTTATACCCCCCTCTTGGCTACCCCTGTTCTTATACCTCTTATAACTGAAAATCTTATGTCTATTTTACTGGAAATTAACATAAATTATCTTAAATGACAACAATTTAAATAAAAGATAACATAAGACACACATAAGAGAAGAACTCATTATTCTTGAGACTATTTAAGCTCTGACTGAAAGAGAATGATAAAGAATTGTGAATTATATTTATATATATATTCTGTCTTTCACTCTCAACCCTCTTCTCTTGAATTTGAAATTTATTCTTATTTTTTTGTTAAAGAAGAGTAAAATAAAAAATGAAATTTTCTTTATATACTTTTCTAATCTGATTAATAAGATTTTAAACTTCATTTCGATAGAGATATACAGATATTATTTTGAGAGAGAGTATAAACTGATTTTATAATTTATTTCATGTCATTATTTCTGTGAATAAATAATGAAATCAAATAATACCCGACTTTTAATTAATGTATTCAAAGAATCGTATGTCTAATGAGAAATTTTGTTTATTTTTCTTAATTTAAATTAAGAAATAAATAAATTTCTTATTAAAGCTGTCAAATGAATAGATATATGAATATACAGAATATGTAGAATATGTAGAATATCCTGTGTGTTCTCAATCAGAGAGAAAACGGAAACTTAATGTCAAAATTCTTGATTAAATAATGTGAATGAATGCACGAAAAACATGAAAGACTTTTTATAATTAAAGGCTTTTATATCTCTTATCAAAAACAGAGGGGAAATCCAGTGCGAACTCCATAAATATACGAAAGTATATTTTTAATATAAAAAAAATTGTAAAACAAAATTTCAAAGCTTTGAGAAAATAAATTGGAATTCTTAAATGAAAAGCTTTATTATTATAATAATACTTATTTTTAAAATTAACTCTCTATAGAATCGGAGGAAAGATAATTAGCAAAAAATTATTTTACTATAAATCAATGAAAAATATAGCTATCAATCAATACTATATATTATTGTTATTATATATCTTATATAATAATTTATGGCACAAACAGAAAACTAGTAGAGAATAAAACAAATCACGAATCGATTAATCAATGATCAAACAAAGAGCTACTCATAACTGACCGTCTCGTAAGTGATTTTCTTTGAGATTCTGGTCACTGAGTCAGAACAGAGGTGCGGAAGTGGTATATAAATTGCAATACACCTTCGCAATTATTTAACTATTGCAAAATTATCCTGTAGAAATTAAAATGCTGCAAAGCTTGATTTAGCATACTTCCTTTAGTGTTCGCACATACCGTGAAAATGAAGCTAAGAATACACATTTCGTATTTAGCACCGCATCGTTGAAGAAAGGGATAAGAGGATAGGGTAGAGAACAAAACCCGATGGTTTTGAAAGATCAATAAATATCGTTATTAATGATTGACATGAATTTGATTCCCTTCTCTTCACATATATTCTAATAATGTTTTTGCGCCAATATTTTCGTACAAAAGAGTGGATGAATTCTAATCGCCTGAACTTCTAATAAGAAAAGAAATATATATCTTATATATAGGAAGTTTCGATTTCGGACAATGAAGAAAGCGAGAGAGAGAGAGAGAGAGAGAGAGAGAGAGAGAGAGAGAGAGGCATTACTTATTTTTGACAGCATGCGAGTAGGTTGCCCAACTCTGTTATTCATGTACCTGAACAATTTTTTAAATATGTTAAATAATGACATCAATGGTGAATTTAAAACTATCAATAATTTTTACCTTAACCCTTAAATTTTATATGAGAATATAGACTAATATATTGTCTTTCATGAGCATAACATGTTAATACAGGAATAAAAAACGAGTTGAGAGGACAGATTTGTTAGAAGAATATACAGTATAAAATGTGACTAATTTTTCAATAAGATGTTGCATGTGAAAAATGCAATATAAATCAGCCTCTTGAACTGCTGATATAGTTAAACTAACTTTTATGTTTTATGATTTTTGTACAAGAGTGTTGACATTCGAATTTTTAGTTAAAAACATGAATTACTATGAATTATGAAATATTTTTAAAACAAAAATCATTTTGTTAACAAATGAATTTTTTATTTTGATAATTTTTATAAAATACCAAATTAATCAACATTTGATCAAAAATTCCTTCGGATTCCGAGGTCTGATATTTGATATTTCATTTGCCCGAAACCGAAACTCTCTAATTATATATAATATAAATGAATGACTGAGTGAGAAATGATAGATATATTCATTTCAGTGCACAAACAATAGTTGAACGAAAAAAATTTCTTATTATTTGGCGAACAATAATAACACTAAGACTAAACAATATAAAGTATATAAGAAAAAATGTAATTAAGTCTTGTCTGACAGAAGAACAAAAATATGGTTTTGGCCGTATGTGTGAACGTGTGTTGATGAACACCTGATACAGCACTACTGCACATATATTGATCTCATCTGAAAAATATATATAAATCTTATGATAAAAGAATTTAATAAGAATTTTTGATTTTTGTTGTCTCTATTATTATATTATGCTTTGAAATAACTGTATATTGAAATTCAACACTAACTGAGAATTCATAATACAATACTTGATATAAAAATAAATTTCCAAATAGTTTGTATGTTTTAAATGAATTCATTTATAATTAATTTAAAAACAGATTTTTATAAAAAGATAATTTTGAATTTAATGCTTTTAAATATATTTTTTTTTTGTTGCTTTATTCTTAAGTATATTTTTGTTTTATTGGTCTAAAAGTAACTTATTTGACAAATTGAGTTAAAAGCAAAAATATTTCTAATTTATTCTTATAGTTTAACATAAGATATTGCTCTGAATATATTGTGAGTATGTCTTTGTTTTTCTATCGGTGCTCTTGCAGTGAGAGGAAAGAGGAATATAAACAAAAATTAATTGCCAACAAAAACCGAGCCATGAATTAAATTTATTCAAAGCAGCGAATGTCAACTCTAAGAGTTGCAGTTGAAGAACAAGAATATATTCTGTGTTAAAGCATTTGCTTATTCAGTGAATACACACACAGATAGGGAAACATACGGACACTTTATGTTTGGATAAGCAGTTAATACCGTCTAAAACAGTTGGTCTTAAAGGTTTGACTCCAATAAGCTATGCTATACTCGTATTGAATATAACATTTCATATAAGGAATAAGAAAAACATATATATATTTAGAATCAATTTCTTTCCTTTAAAACTCATGAAAGAAGAGGAGAAAAATAAAAATTCAAAAACTTATATTACTGGAATATTATTCTTACTTTTTTTTATTCTTTATTCTCATTGAAGACATATCTCTATCCGACATATATTTATGCGAAGACATATAAATTATGTAAAATTCAATTTCCAAATAAGAACTCAGAAAAAAATAAAATAAAAATTCAAAAATATATATAAATTGCATTAAAAAAGTTTTTTCCGACGAATATATGTATAAAAATTTATTCCCTATTCTATACATAAATATTGAGTTTATATTTTATCGAACTGGTTTTACTGGTTATGAAAATGCTTTTCACACAAATTCTTATTTATTTATTTATTTAGTGAAATATATATAAGTTGTATATATATTCTGCGAGAATTTTTTTGTTAAGCTTTTAAGAAATAAAATTTGTTTCTTAAGGGAAAAGTGAAAAATATTTTCCTTATTCTCATAATTCACACTTAAAATGCTTAACAAAATATAATTCAATAAAAAAATAAAGAATTTTCTTATATTTTTTTGATGAAAAGAGAAATAAAGAATTTTCTTTAGAAAAATAAATTTCATGAATTTGAATAATAAGTTTTTGGAGCAAAATATTTATCGACAAAAATATAAGAATTTATATAAAAAAATAAGAAATATTTTTCTTATAAAACTATAAAAAAACAAAGACCCTAATGGAACCTATAATAGAAAATATCAAGATTAATTTTTTGTTCTCTCTCTAATATCTTAAAATGAGAAACATTTTTGAAGGTCAACAGCGAGAAAACAATTCTTTATATTAAAAAACAAAATATAGCTTATATTAAACATTCTTATTGAGGCACTGGAACTGCATTCCAGACCAGAAATATTTTGCTATAAAATTAATATATTTTCTCTATCGATATAATCCATTTCTCATATACAGAATTCTCAAGAGATATACTATAAGTGCTATTATTCTTTGCGTTTATAACTTATACAGGGAAAAGAATATTCACAAATAATAATAAAAGACTGAAACAAAAAATATGAAAATTTAATAATAGGCCTCTTATTTTCTCTCTACTCATCTATTCATTCACTTTCACACTGATATTGAAGTCTCACATAATAACATCGCCTATCGATCCTAAACTATACGCTAACTACTGGTTGTATTCAATATATATCGTATAATACTTAACATTTAGCATTGCTATTAAACACATACACGAGAGGAAAATCAATCGCAAAACTAATTATTCATGAAATGATTCGGATATTTATTTCCAATTATTCATAGATTAGTCGCACAAATCTCTTTGCCTCACATATAAACTACTGTATCCTATCTATCAGTGAGAATCACAAGTAATACCAACTCCTGATTGAATTTCTGTGTATTATATCGAATAAATGTCTCTCAGAGTACATGAGATATTCATCGATTTAAGCTCAAGGAATAGAAATATTAAATGTTCTCTTCGATATTCATTGATTAATAAGTTATATCTTTTTATTAATATATATTTTTAGGGACAGAATATTCTTTTTCCAATAATAGCCATCAGTGTTACAATTAAATTCTTATATTCTGTTGAATCTATTCTTATATTCTTTCAACTATTCTCTACACTAATCTACTATTCATCAGAAAGCTGAATAATATTTAAAATTAATTCTCTCTCTCTCTCTCTCTCTCTCTATCTCTCTCTCTCTCTCTCTCTCTC
>JAQFXN010004013.1:0-10252 GCA_034693365.1 Liacarus xylariae
AATATCATTTAAAAAGCTTTTAATTGCATACACAAAAAATTATTATGTGTTGTTTTTGATGCCTGTCATTCAATTAATCTTGAAAAATATCAAATTGATAAATACTTATTTGTTCTACTATTGCTGGCATAAATCAGTTAAACAAATTGCATAGGTTTATATGAAACAACTTGATAAAATGCCACAGGTAATTAAATAAATGATAAGAGCAAAGTGGTCTGGTGATATTAACTGAACAATTTATTCAAGATTACAGTGTACATTAGGTGCATGCTAGTTAGTTTTTTAACTATCAAATTCAAGATATTATCAAAATTACATATAATATTAAAATTTTAAAGCTTTACATCAAACGTGAAAACACACATTAAAATGTGAGATTATTCTAAACTAATATTATATAAAAACTTGCTTAATATCTACAGTGAAAGTATTCTCAACATTGGGCAGATTAATACTTTATTTTTAATCACTTGAATTGTTTTCATATTTTTCATTAATCATTGTTAGAGTGATATTAATATAAAATAATTCAAAATAAAAAAATATGACAAAATCTTTTTATTCGGATGACTAAGTTTTCATTCAAATGTATATTTGGCTATAGGTTACAGCTTTAGTCAAATATAAAGCTCAAAGCTAATAAAAAAAAAGAGTTAATCTGTTCAAGTTGAGAAAACCTTGACTGTATAATCAATATTCTATATTATTTTAAAATTATATTTCTCATCAATTGTTTCAAAATTAGAGGAAATCACGAATTAAATGAGAACATTGAGTACAACGACTGATATTTAGCAACCAGGATATTTAGAGCACTAACAGGAATTAAGCAATAAACAGAATCAATGTTACAATTCTCGTAGATAATACTTAATCAAAATGATATTGTTATAAAATATTTAATCTCAGCTATTGGTTGGGCAGTGGTTGCATAGAATGGGACAGTGGCTATGTGATGTGTTGGGGCAGAGGCCGTACAGTAATGTGCAGTGGATATGGGAATAGAGGGACTCGGAATATGGGGTAATCATAGCCTTCTTATAGTCTAAGTCGTGGTAAGGGTAGGAATAGTGGAAGAACACAGCTTTCCTATAGTTTAAAATTGGGTGTGGTCGGAAAGGGGGTAAAACAGTGCTTTACTATAGTGCGAGGAAGAGAGGCCTTAGTCAGTTATTTCTAAATCTTCACCCATGTTAAGTTAATGACTCATCGAAATCAATCTCCCATGTTTAATGTATGGGTCAATTGCCATCCTCTTCTATTGTTTACATTTCGCTGATCACACATCCTTACTTCCCAAAAACCAATACTCTCTGAAATTTTTAAATCCCTGCTCGATAAACCAGTTTTCTTTATATTACTCGATATTGCCTGGATAGATTAAGTTTGTCATCAGTTATGAATTGGAAAGCATAAATAATACAATGTCATATAACTATAAGAAAATATAATCATGTCAATTCTTAGCTTTATCTAGATAAAAAGGATTTTTATGCACAAAATGGCATTTTGAATCTGCAATCATGTGTAGTTTACATGTTTATAACAAACAATGTGAACTTAGCCAACTGTCTAATAGCAATATAAACCTATAAATATAAAGCAATTTATAATTGTGAGACAATTAAGTAATTGTTTAGTGAATTCAATTACAATGAAATTCTTAGGTCTCCTAACGCTCTGTTTTCTATCGGCGAACGCATTGCCACCACATCTACATTCTCAACCATTTATTCCAAGTGATGATGATTTTAATGGCACCATTTGGGTTGTATTGGTCGCCGGATCTAATACATGGATAAATTATTTTGATCAGGTTAGGAAGTGTGAAATTTAAAGAAATATTCGGTATAATCATAAATTAATTTTCAATATTTTTAAACCTAAATTTAATAAAATTATTAAACTATTTAAAAGTTTTTGAATCTTTGGCATTCATTAATAAATCAATAAAAAGTTAAATAAGTTTGTATGTATTTCGCCGTAACTAATACATGGATAAAATATTATGAACAGGTTAGGAAATGTGATTTTTTTTAAAGAATATTAGACCACATATGGAAAGTATAAAAAGGTTTCATCAATAGGGCAAATTCGATTTAAGACAGATGTAGGACAAAAAAAATTGCTTAGGATTTTAGAAGATACTAGAAAATGTTTGATTTAAATTAATTAAGGTTAAATTATTATTTCGCAATATTTTGCTTTATTTTTGTCTAGCTTATTATACTTAAAATTTGAATAGTGTTTTCGGATCTCTGTAATTATTTCATACTTTCGGCTAGGTAAAATATATAAGTAGGCAAATATTACAGAAATATAGTTCCGCTTCCACCTTTCTACACAAATTTGTTCCCTGTAACTTGCTTAACATATGTGTTTTCGCCTGACCCTCTCACACACCAGATATATAGGCACCTTCTGTACGTTACTTCTGCCTATTCATAGTTTAATTTCTGATAAATCCGTTGACTAATTAATATATAAATGTTTAAAAATATTAGATTTTTAAATATTTTTATTCAATTTTGAATTACAGTCCGACGTATATCACGCCTATCAGATCGCACACAATCATGGAATACCCGACACAAATATAATTGTCTTCCATTACGACGATATCGCCAACAATCAGCAAAATCCGACCCCAGGAAAGGTCATTAATAAACCGGGCGGTAGTGACGTCTATCACGGAGTGCCTAAGGATTATATCGGAGAAGATGTGAACCCAAAGGTGTGCACAAAATAATTTATTTTATTTCTAAAAAAATAATTTAATGAAACAATTTTTCAAAATTATTAATTTATTTTGAATTTTTGAACAGAACTTTTTGGCCGCTATTAAAGGTGACCCAGCATTGGCAGCACAGGGAAAGAAAGTGGTTCAAAGTGGACCCAATGATCATATTTTCATCTACATTTCTACGGGTGGAGGACCAGGTAAATTATTTTCAAACTAGGAAAAATTCAATATAGAAAAACCGAAAATTCCCTAGCATAAGCTATTTTTAATATTCCATCTAAATTTTATAACTAAAATATTGTAAAGGAATAGGCAAAGTAAGGAGAAGGGAAGTACCCAAAATACCCCTTGCGAGGTACACCCCTTTACCAATTGTAGAATGATTGCTGAAATTCTGCCTAAATTTGTAATTTTTAGAAAAATAACAGATTTTTGTCAAAATCTTGTTAAATTAAATCTATAAGAATTTCACGATTGCAAAATACCACCTCTGTCCAAAATCTTATATATTTTTGAAGCCACAGCTTGGAATACTTCATTACATTTTCCAATATCAATTCCCAATGAAAATCTTTCCTGCTCTGATCCCTAATGATGAGTCTTTATATCTATTCAATTAATAAATAAATTTAACAAAATTAACCATTATGCTGCTAAAATTTTTTAAAATATTCACCTTTCTATTATTTAATGTTTTGTCTAAAGTCGTTTTTTACTTATAATCATAATTGAAAAGATATTTCATAAGACCTGTCGCTGTTTTGTCAACCAGGTGTTATTGATTTTAAGTGCGTTTATACTGTGAAGAGCTTGACTTTGTTCGCAAACAAGATTTTTTCTTTTATTAAGACTTAATTTATGTCTAAACATCGATTTTCTTATGATGTAATACCTATATAGAGACTATTGTACATAAATTAAGTGTCAAGAATGAGCGCCAAATTTAAATGGAGCTCATCAATGGTTATATAGTCACTGGTCCATAAGTGTTCACTAGTAAGTACAGTCGCTTTTAAATGAACCTGCGAAAGAGCAAAACACGTTTCCTAAAAAAAATAATTATTTCTTTAGACAATATTACTGTATTTTTAATACTAATAAACATGAGTTGGGAATAAAATTTTATCTAACGTTTAGAAAGAATAATCGAACATGATGATCGACTTTTTACATTAATATTAATATTACCCGAAAATTCCATACTCTAATCAGCATTTACTAATAGTTCAATTTGTATTAAAAATGTAAAAGATATTGAACATTACTTTTGCCTACTATATGGAATTTAATATAAAGGTCATTGATGATTTAAAATATGAGAGACATCTACTCATGTATCACTGTTTGAGTTCTAGTCATTTTGATTTTGATTATAAACATTATTACTGAATAATATATGGAATTGTATGTAAAGGTGGCTTACGGGGTCATTTTTGAATTTCAAAAACTTTATATCGTTGAAAAGCTTATTCAACAGCGAGTAGATTGATGTTAAAAATATTCCTCTGTGGTGAATGGCCAGCGCTGCTCTAATCCCGACGGTCAGACATGTGTCATATACCGTTGGATTTGTTTCGCCATAAGCTTTCTAACAATATATATATTGTTGGAATAATTGAAGACTATAAATACAGTTAAGTTATATAATGTTAAAACACTTAACCGTCAGAATTTATCACCTAGGTTTTCGAGCGCACCCTAGTATTTTGTCAGATTGCTTATTTTGGTCCTATTTATGGATTAAAATCGAAAAAACAGCAAATTGTAATCGCCACTTGAACCTTGGCAATAGTCAGAGCCAGAATTAAGCACCGTAGCTCTACACCTTCCTGATCGAGTTTGGCCATCTTTAATCTTAAAATATGTAATAATTGACCACAAATTTTTGAATTTTGCAGAAAAAAACCTCGTTTCTTATTTATTTATAATTTATTTTTAACTATTTTCTGCATTTTCTCAGAGTTAATGTAATTTTTTACCAAAAATAAATAGTTATTTCAGTAACTATTTTGTCGCTTTTGGTAACTATGATACAGAAGTGACTTTTCAGGGGATTTTCAGCAACTATTTGTCAATTCTGTTAATTTTTGAAAATAATCAGAGTATAGACAATTTCGTAAATACAACTTATTTTTTCCTGGAGCTCAGATCCTTATAATTATAATTACGAAAATCTTTACCGATTAGAAGTTAAGGATTAGTATGAAATCCCATTTTTGTTCTGGAAATTCTGAAATTTTGATATAATTCCTATTTTCCGATAATTATGAATTAATTCTGAAAAACATGAGTTTATGATGAATTTTATAGTAGAAAATGAATAGACATTGTCTCAAATGAAAAAATTTAAGAACTGTAAATATTTGACAAACATTTAACGAATTAGAATAAAAAACTTTTTATTTCTTCATCTATTTAGAAAATTTGATTGTGTCACTGATGAAAGAATAGATTTTTTTTACTAAAATTAATTTTGTTTCTTTTATTTGTATTCATAAAAATGTCCAACAAATCAGATGAGTTTTTTGAGGGTTACCTTTAAATTGTTATCCCCTTAAATATATCTATTGATCTTCGTTTTCGGGAAATGCACAAAATTGCCCGGAAATGCACGCCGAATCTGAAAAATTTGCTCCGGGCAGATGTCAAACTTGCCCGAATCTGCCCGAAAAACCGGAATAATAATGTTCAAAAACCCCAAAAAAGTTTAATTTTGACTTATGTTAGGCAACAACGACTACTTATTTTTGTTTACTCAATTGACTTATTTAGAAATAAGATTTAACAACTATTATAATATCGCATGCAACCTTTTTTGAGGTCTTTGGGTATATTATTAAAGAATTATAAGGAAGTATTAAAGAAAAACTAAATTATTAAATAAATTATTTAATTAAAATACTAGTTTTAACTCATTAAACAGTTTTATAATGTTTGTGCCCGAAATTACCCGTCCATTTTCAAATTTCCACCTGCCCGAAAACGAAGATCAGTAAATAAACCAAAATTGTGTTCCAAAATGATCATTTTCATCCCCTCTCCCTTAAAATAATTAGAATTTATTTTTAATTCCGAATTTACACTCTTTTTTATCCGATTTTACGAACGAAAAGCACTTAATTCCGAAAATGTCTTTTCTCTGTTAACTTATATATTTGATTCCGAGTTTGGACTTTACAAAAGCAATGCATAGGTTGTGGTGCACTCTATTACACAACAAATTGATTGCCACAAACTTAAGGAATTAGAACTGCGGTTCCAATGCTTTTTCTGAGCAATGATTCTGTAGATTCCAATACATTTGGATAATAATTATTTATATTTTGTAATTAATTGCTTAAATAAGTTTTACAAAGAATTTTAACAATAATTTTTTCATTTAATTAGAAATCTCTTAATATTAAACAAATTAAATGATAAATAAATTAATTAATAGATCGATATTAAGTCAATTAATTAATTCCCTATTTTCTTATCTCTTATAAGGATTACTAATTTAATGTAATTATTATTATTTGGTTTGAAAACATTTTTAAATAAAATTAATTATTATTTCAAAACAATTCATTTGTAAAACAATTCATTCAATTATTCAAATGAGTGTTTCTATAAAGAGATGACAAACTCATAACCGATGAATAGTTTGTCGTTGGAGTGGTCTTAGAGTTGATGTGTTGATTGGCCGGAGTCCGACCCGAACCCGAAGACATATTTGAAACATTTGTCGGATATATCTTGTGCTTAGTGGCAGTCATTGGATTCATTTGAGACAAACGAAATCCATTTAAATCATTGTTTCGCTGCGAACTCGAGGCCATTGAAGTGTTTGTGGGATATCGTGAAGACATCACTGGATTTGTCGGTCGCAAAGAGATTCGGGACTTTCGGATGGATTGCAATGGACTCATAGACCTGTTCTGTTGGGAAAGGTTTAGACTATTGGATGAATTGGAAGCAATCGATGGCATCAATGGATTTGAATTGAATTGATTTAAAGGATTAATAAATTGATTGATTGGTTGGTTTGAGTTATAAATGCTTTGGTTTTGTGGTTCAGATTTGAACAAATCCTTAACAATACTCTTGGGGTTAGCATTGGTTTGGGTTTTGTCCGATTCATTGAATAGAGTGGCGAATGCGTCGCTGTTTTGGCCGACGATCTGCTGGTCTTTAATTGAGTCCAACTGTGCTTTCATTGCCTTCAACTCTGTGTCTAAACTATCGATTGATTTCTTGTGTTCATTGCATTCATTGACGAGACGTCTGTTCTCCGCAACCAATCTCTGCATCAAATGATTTCGTTGTAATTTCTGGAAATTATCCACTTTTTCCAGTTTTTTCAGCGAAGACGAGACGTCTTTAAAGCACATCTGAATCTCTGGTTTTGTCGAAGCATTCAATTCAATGGTTCGGCACTTATTTGGTCCACATTTGACACAATTATTGACATTTGTTTGTATGCATTGATTGCAAAACACTTTTTCACATTCAGTCAAATAGTATTTAATGGATCTGTTGGTCAAACCCATCACAAGACAGTCATTGCAGTGAAGAAAGTCAGCCATTCTTTGATTGTTTGCTTCTTTTGATCCAAAAGTTTATTAATCTTTTAAATACTCTTTTGAATGAATGCAAAGATTAATGCGTTTTATAATTGAAATAACGCTCAAAACGAGTGTCAATGCATTCAACCCTTCAGTCAATGCATTCACTGATTCTTACTTCAAATGCAATACTGTTTTACATAACTATTGCTATTAATGTCGGTTTTGAACTATTAATCAAATGTAGAGAAAACTTATAAAACACTTCTGAAAAAAGGTTTTAATCAATGAATTAATTTTTTAAGGCTTATATAACTTTAAGCAAATAAATAATTAAAGGCTATTTTAAAATAGACTGTATTTTATTGGATATTTGGTTCGCTTAACAAAACTTATATTAATTCATATGTTTTAACACTTTTATAATTATATTCTTTATATATATTTGAATACAATCTCAATATAATTGTATTAATTATTTCATTTAACACAACAACAAATTTATTTGGAAATCATTTCAATTAATTGTTTCGGTGTATGTTTAACAGTGCGGACAACTATTCTGTACCCCATTTCTGATCCGGAATTTCAGATTTTATATAGCATTTTAGGGTTTAATCAGAACTAAAATATAGATTTTGCCAAAAATTAAACAAAATTTATACCTTTTATTCTGTAATAATTAAAAGAAATGATAAATGAAAAGTTAAGTTCAAGTCATCAAAAGCACTTCAATATAGATTAAGAGTCAATGAATACAAAATAAGACCGCAATCCAGTTCCTCTTGTAATTAGTGTGGTGTCTGTATTGTCTGTATTGTCCACACTGTTTCACAATTGATTTAAAACTTAATTTAGTCTAAGATTTTCCAAAAATGTTTCAAACTTTGGCTTAAAGTTTATATCATATAATTTGATTACAATAGGGATGGACAATGAGGAGGGGGTATAACCAAAATACCCCCACTGTGATGCTGAATTTTACCATTGAAAGGGTACCCCCTATACCATCTGTGACTTTTAGGCTCTTATCATACCCTATACCTCCTGACTTTGAGGTCTTTGTCCATCCCTAGATTACAGTATATATAATATTATTGATATTCATTTGATTCCTAACTCTATTGGATATTCCTTTAATTGATATTATGTTTATTTGATATATTGATATAATTTATATGAATCATAGAATTTATTTTTTGAAAACCGGATAATTTAGTGTTAAAGCGATCTAAAAATTAAAAGTTTACTTTAATAACGAACTCAATTGACATAAATTTATAGATAAGTTGTAATTATAAATATATCCTCTATTTGTATAAATATCTAATATATTAATACTTTTGAATACGATTTCATGTTATAAACACATTGCGATCACTAATCAATGTTTTAATTGCAAACTTCAACGACAATACATGAGTTCGATGTTCTCTCGCAGTAGAGATATTTGTTCTGTCAATCAATAATAAATGATATTTTAATAAATATTTCAGAAATTCAAGTGTTGTATACCTGGAGGCAGGTTTGCAATAATACTCTGTTTCCGCAAAAATTCATTACATAATTCTTTTGGTAAACCAAATGAATGCATATTATGAGTGAATGCTCTGAAAATAAAATATCAATAATTAATTTTAGCAAAAATATAATAAACTCCAAAAACTACATCACAATATCACTACAGTATAACATAAAATTAATAGACAATTAATTCAACATAATTATACAGAGATAAATTTTAAAAAATAAAAATAATATTTTGTTTAATTTTACTCATTATAAATTATAATTATTTAAATTGAAATTTTACTTAATTAACAATAGATAAACTCTAAAAAATATTAAAAATGCTTTTGATATTGTTGAAAAATTATGAGATTTACCATATAATTTGATTGGTAATAATTAAAAGACCAATAACAAAATCTAAAGTATCTATTTAATCTTGGTTTTATTACTTAGTAAAAGGGCTCAATCACATTTCTTACTTTCTTTTTCTTTTTTAAAAATTATTATTTTATTCTTAAATAATTTTTGGAAATACATTTTTGCAATTGCACTAACAATAAAACTCTTACAATACAATTATTTCGTATAATTTACAAGTAATATAAATGTATGAAATCTTAAGCTAATATATCGCTCATATATCATTCAAATAAGAATTAATTAAATAAAATATATTATCTCAGATCTAACAAGTAAGAAAATATTAGATTAGCCCAATCAGAGGCTTTCTGTTATTTCAATTATTTAACAAAATTGCAATTAGTTTTCAAATAATTATCAATAATATCTCCATGATCAGGTAAAATCAAAGGAGAAAGTTTAAATTATATTTCATTCGACAAATTATTGATATCCTCTGACTTTTTGAACCACAATAAAAATGTGTAATTTTTTACCTTGGTTAATACTTACTAACAAGCATAATATTTTTAAAAACTTCTACTCTATAAAGTGAATAACCCTATGGTATTTTGGTTAATTTGGGAAAATTACAATTCTTATTCACTTATTATCGACAGATTTTGGTTAGATTTGATCAAATATAAATACTTGAATAAATGATTGTTTACAAGCATATTTTATTAAAATAATTGATTAAATATTGACAAAAATAAGTAATGTCCAACGATTGAAGTAGTTTTTAAAATATAGTTTTATTTAAGATATTCAGTATTCTTTCTGACCTTTGACATGAAAAAAGGATAATTTACTTAATTGAAATGCATATATGCATATAGGGTATATGTATTAATTTAATACTATTAAAATTGTGGTCTCCGACCACAGACAGTATCACTAACTCCTCGAGAGATAGCACAGGCGTTAAAACTCGGAGCCGACGACCCGAACTACAATCCGATTGTGTCGAGAGAGAGAGAGCGAGAGAGAGAGAGAGAGAGAGAGAGAGAGAGAGAGAGAGAGAGAGAGCTCAGACGTCAGTCGCGCGACG
>JAQFXN010004014.1:0-10251 GCA_034693365.1 Liacarus xylariae
TTCTCTCAAAGCTATTGCCAAACTTTACGTTCTGTTTTGTTTTAATCTCAATGCAAACATCTAAAACTAAACTCTTAATTTCCAGTATAATTTTGATAAAAGCTTATAAAAAATAAGCAAAATTTAATAAACTTTTTTACGTTTTTAATGGATTTAAATAATTTCAATAGATTCACATTCAGAGAATTCACAGACTGAGTACTGTTTTACACCATAAAGCTTAAATGTACAGTCTATAGTTAAGACGATAGAAGAAGGTATTTTGAAAAATTTCTCAAAATCTAAGGGGGTATAATTTTGTAAAATATAATAAATGAAAAGGCGAAAGTTATCTTAAGATCAAAAAGATTTTTTCAAATTTAAGGTTGTATATTTGGCTATATTCACCTAGGTCGTCACTGGAAAGAAAATATACATTTAATTTAGCCATACATTTGTTTTTACTATATCCATGCCTGCGTATTACAGAATAACTAATTGGCAATATAGTTTACTTGGATTCAATTGTCAATATTAAAATCACAATTCTAATCAGGTAACATTTCAAGATACATTTATGCGTAAGCTAACACTGATTATTCATGTTAAATAGTTTTATACTAACGTTCTTTTAATTCTTTGTTAATATTTTCGAGAGATAAACAATATTTTAATGTTTTTCTTCTGAAAATTTTTACATCAAATCAAAAATTATGTTATATTTGCCGATAAATTGGTATTTCTACTCTACAATTGCCATGATTATTTTCAATACATGTCTTTTATAAACTTGCACTTATGCAGTTTAAAAGTATAAAGTTCTGTTATACTACAGTAGTATAATGTATTGTTGAAATATTTTATCAGTAACTATACCGTCATTACTACTAAGCTTTTAAAGTATTTCAAATGATTTTTAATCAATAACTAATCACAAATGAGTCATAAATACAAATAATCTTATCAATGCATTGCTTTTATTCATTTTCATAATATATTTTTCATTCACAGAAATCATTTCTACAAAATTAAAACAACCAGATCAGAATCTAACAATTAAATTACTTGATTTTCAATTAAGCAAATGATTGCAAAACAGTTTTAACCAAATTCACAATTAATACCAAATTATTTGCACAATCGGCTACTTTTCAGTAAATTCCTAACTGAGCATGATAAATATTTATTTTTGACAACTTGGACTGATATTAAGAATTGGTTTGGTTGTAAAGTTTGCTTAGAATGCTCTGGAATTTAATCTAGATCAATACAATTCAAGGCAAGTCGAGAGACTTGAAGGGTTTACCAGCAATACACCCTGGTCAGGGGAGGGGGTGTTGGGCCCTATGCTCATAAAAGTGTCAATTGTGGACTATTGTTAGAGTGATTATTGGATTTACTGTATTAATCATATACTGTATGTGTGTTGTGTCCTCTCTGAATGGCAACGGTATGAGTGGTGCCGTCTGTTGTGTGCGAGAGTGTGTCAGAGAAGTGAGTTTCGCCGCTATTATAGCGTTTCAATCGTTTGTCATCAATGAGTGAGAATTGAGTGCATTTCACACATTATTACAATACATGTCTGTTCTGTTCTCTATTACTGTATGTATAGTGTAGTGCATTGAATACAACATTAGACACAAAGTAAAGTAAAGCGAATCGTCTGATGGCGTAAAAGGTTGTTATGTTTGCGACGTTAAGACATCCAACCATTGACTGAACTGATTGACCAAACTTTGAGTCATTTGATTGAATCACTGTTTGAACGACACATTGAATTGCATTCAAAAACGAGTCAATCATTTAAGTAATTATTATATGATTTCAGTATTGACTCCAATATTGGATTTGTATTTCAATTAATTCGTATTTAATAAACAAAACATTTAAACAAAAGTATTAACTCTTGTGCGAAGACATGTCTCTCCCGAGCATTGAGTCACTTCCCAATGAACTGTTAAGGGATGGTATAGTGGAAGTGCGCGGAGACAACGGAGCCTTTTATAAGGCGTTTATTGTCGACATCGACGACAACACAGCCTCTGAGTTGAGTAACTGTTTGGACACCGAAACCACTAATTCTGCCCTCAATTCAAACGCCAATTCGAGTCCCAATACATGCGATAACTCGAAGATTACACTCGCCTTTGAAAACGATTGGTTACCGCAGCAGAAGTTCCCCATAAATAGGATTCGTTTGCCGCCGCCCTCTCCTCACACCCAAACCACCAGCCCTTCCAACGGAGCCAATGCTACCGACGCCAACATAAGCCCCAATTCGGCCAACAGTATTGCAAACAATGCCAACACTTCTCTCGTTTCAGTTCCGCCTATTATTACCGAAGGAATGGAAATCGAAGTCCTTTCCTGTACTAACGACGGGGAACAGTGCGGGTGGTGGAGGGCACAGGTGAAGATGATTAAGGGTAAGGGTATGTCCAACAGGACTGCTTAGTCGTAGTACTGCCACTCCATTACACAACCACTCATCCAATGTATACTCATTTACAAACATTTGATTCCATTTTAGGTGACTTTCATGTGGTTGAGTACCAGAACGTGAGCTCAGCCGACGGCCAATCGGTTCAAAGCACACCCAACCACCAGACCTATAGTGAAATCGTGGCCAGTGATAGGATTCGGCCCAAAAACCCGCACCCATTACTCACTACTAATCCGTTTTATAAGTTTGAAATCAAAATACCGGAAGACATAAGAAGTATGAATACGAGTTGGCTCTCGAAGGCTGAGGCGCACAAGCAGTTCAAGCAATCGATCGGTGCGGTTGTGGTTCGATTCGATGAACCAAACGGTGTTCTCATATGCGTTGGTTATGCGCCGCACGAGAAGACATACTTAGCCGGTATAACCCAAAAGAGGGCCGCAATGCTGAGTGAAATGCATTTCAGAAATATTAAGCAAAAACTGGTTCTTCTCTCGCGAACCGAAGAGGCGGCCAAACAGTTGGAGTCAACGCGCGGACCCTTTGGCAGTGGATTCACGGGAACACATTATGGCGGCTCTTCCGGACAGAACTATGTGGTGGAAGTGGTTGTCGCCGAACACCTGATGGGTTTGGCTATCGGTGCGCACGGCGTCAACATTCAAAACGCCCGCAAATTGGAAGGTATTTCTGCCATTGATATCGAAGAGAACTCCTGTATATTCCGAATCAAAGGCCAATCCCTGGAGGCGTGCCATAAGGCCAGGGCTATGTTGGAGTTCGCAGAGAAGGGCATAGAAGTACCCCGAACTCTGGTCGGGAAAGCCATCGGCAAAAACGGCCGAATAATTCAAGAGATCGTCGATAAGTCAGGAGTGGTTCGGGTGAAGATCGAAGGCGACAATGAGAATGAGGCCCCGAGAGAACACGTGCCCTTCGTTTTTGTGGGCACTTCGGAGTCGATACAAAACGCTCAGATACTTCTCGACTATCACTTAAATCATTTACAAGAAGTGGAAAAACTAAGACAAGAAAAGCTCGAAATCGTTCATCAGTTGAGAAACATTCAACAGCACACGACTCCCTCCTCTTCGATGACTATTCAAACACAGCAACAACTGATCCACAAAATCAACGCAAACAGTTCGGCGCAGATTCACGAAGAGTCAGACCAGAAGTACGGCGCCGACAGAGTCAGGAGTGGACCGCGAGGTCCAATCGCCAGATCTGACAATACAAGTGCTGCCAATTCGCGGGCGATGTCCGGCTCGAGAAGTGGCGGTCGCGGCGGAGGTATGTCTGGATCGCAGAATATTCGCAGATATAATAACGCGAATGCAATAGAAAGAGGAGGGGATCGGGAGAGACGGGCGAGTCATCCGCGCAATAATAGCCAGGCGTTTAAGACGAGAAACCCTTTGAAAGAGGGAACGCCTGTCGATGAGAGCAGTTCTGTGGCCAACAGCCAGAAGTCTCATCGCACCGATAGTCAGCCCAACTCACAAAAAGGTGAGACTTATGGCAAACCTCAGCGACAAAACCAACGCAACGACAGGAATGAGAGAGGAATGGATAGAAACGATAATAAGAGCGAACGAAATGATAAATATTCTGCGAATCGTTCCCAACAGTCGTCGACCGGTTCTGCAAATCAACAAAAATCACAATCGAATGAACAAAAAGAGTCGACAAAAAGCCAGTCCGAGTCTAAACAGTCGTTAACACAACCACTGGTGAACGGAAACGCATAACATATTTATAGCTCACAACAGCGGGAATTACGACAACAAATCAACACTTAATTACTAATTAACCTCTAAATAGTTTTGTTTGTGTTTCTCATTATTTGCTTTCTCTTACTTTGATTTTTTTGATTTCAGTTACAATTCATTAATTAATTGATTATTATATCAAAAAATATTATTGAATGACAAAACCAATTCTTATTAACACATTTGCAGGAAATGAATGCATATTTCAATTGCAAAAACAAATTATTCTCAAATTATAGTTGTTTTTCATTAATTTTCAAATTAGATTTTGAACTCCCGATCAAACGATTAATTTTTTCTCTAAATTTGTGAAAACAATTCAATTCGATTACAATTAATTCAAAATTATTGTCTGAATTGAAATTAAAACAAAAAACATTAAAACAATTTCACAAAAAATTATTATTGAATTAAAACAAAACACCGGAACTGATATGAAATTTATACATAAATTGTGAAAACGATGACAAAGCCGTGCACTAACTCCAGACCTCTCAAGAATATGTTCGGATTTAACAAAAAACATAATAAAAACGTCGCAAATATTTATTGAAGTCTAAGATCAAGTCTAACAACCAGTTGTCTTCAGTGCACGGCATCAATGATTTGATAATTGAAACTCTTTGTAACGGCATCTGAATCTTTGTTTTCTTATTATTTGCAAATCAGCAATAAATTGAAATTATTTAAATGTATAAAAAAACTTTAAAATTGATAAATAAAAAAAAATGTAAAATTTTTCAAATTCTTTCAATTATTTTTATTTATGTTATGTTTGTAATTTATCTTTTAAATACAGATCTTTAAATATTTGTTTGATATAACAAATGTTTTTCTTATAAGTCAAAAGTTCTTTTTAAGGCAATTAATTTATATGTATTTTCCTTTTTAAACATTTAAAAAGTGGTATTTTGTCTGAATTTTATGCAATTTTTGTTTGTATTATTCAAAAGAATGAATTTTTTCTTATGAATATTTGTACGACATTTGGATTATTTAATGAAATTCTATCACATTATAAAAGAATGACTTAATTGAGGATTTGATTATCTGTTGGAAGTCTAGAAATTAAGATTTTATTTAATTAGAAAATTAAATTAATTTTGTTTAACAATTATATTAAAGATTTACTCTAAAAAACATTTAAAGTTTTATACTTTGAATTCTAATGTATCGAAAGTTATGTATTAATTGAATATATGAGAGACTATTAGATAGCTATGAGAATAGATTTGATTTGAAAAATGAGTGTGACTTTAGTTAAATGAATGGATATATAAAATAAATCCTACACTAATTAATAGATTATAAATAAATTGAATAAAAATATTTGATTATTAGGCAAAACGTATTTCTGTTATTGTATGACAAAAAAGTTTTGTTTTAAAAAAGTGTTGGATTTAACAATCGATGAGTTATTTAGAGTTTATTATTTGACTCTCAGTTCAGTTGAAAATTAATTATATTTTGATTATCAAAAATATTTATAAACTATTTATAAAATGTTTTTCTTCTTTTCTAAATATAAATACAAATTCGTATAATTCTATGTTATGTGACATAAATGATGCAATTATTTGATTAGTTGTATATATGAAGAATCGGGTAATTCTTTCTCTATGGCTCTGAACTGTTGACTGATTTCAGCGATGGGTAGTCTGTCCTGTGGTCTCATTTGCCAACACGAGAGCATTATCTTGTAGATATTGTCGGGACAGGAGTCCGGTTTAGTCAGCAGTTTGCCACTCGTCACCTGTTGTATGACCTCATGATTGGACAGTTCATACCAGGGCTGCTTCCCGAATGTCATGATCTCCCAGAGCACTACACCGAAACTCCAACAATCGCTTTCTATTGTGAACTTTCGGTAAATTATCGACTCGGGAGCCATCCATCGAATTGGAAGGAGGGTTTGGCGCCCGACCTATGCATTAATGCTATTATAAGTTAATTCAATTAAACAAATTTTAAATACAGTTTACTCTATAATAATCAGTTGAATAGACATCTCTAGACATTCCAAAGTCACCAATTTTGGTGACCAACCCATAACCGACTAAACAATTTCTTGTGGCTAAGTCCCTGTGCACGAAGTGCTGTTCGGCTAAATAGCACATACCCGACGCGATTTGGATGGAAATGGTTAACAAATCACTTTGAGTTAAAGGACCAATCGATTTGGTCGTACAGTTGGATGAAATGGAATTTTCTGCAGTTTTCAACATAAGAACATCCGGTCCATGGGTTCGGAGAAAGTTATTTAAGTCCCCGTACTCCATGTACTCGAACAACATCATTAAGGGGTCGCCGTCCAGTGATATGCCGTAAAAGTTAACGATATTGTCGTGAATTAAATTCATGAGTAATTCAGCCTCTCTTTCAAAGTCCTTTCGCGCCTCATCTGAATTGATGTCTTTGAGTGTTTTGATCGCTACCAGAGTTGTCGGTTCGTCAGGGGTTAAGAAGTCAACCGTTCCTAAGAATACTATAAAACAAATGTTTTCTTTTTAATTATCGAATAAATACTCGAATTATCAAAACTATTGTATTAAAGCAATTGCAGACCTCTTCCAAACGCTCCTTCGCCTAACACTTGAATAAAACTTATTTTTTCTTTCGTTATGTGTTTTATACCTAAAAAATAATTCTTATATAAAAATTCTTCGAAAGAATATAAGATTTTTATTTAAAACTTAATATGAATACCGGAATTCAATAATTTTTCATTTTCTGCCAAATAATTTGGATTCTCTACGAGTTTAGACATATTAAGTGGTATTCTTTCTCTGGCCGTCAAGTTATCCCTTCTTTTATTATTAAGCGAATCATTATTTAGATTAAAGCAGAGATTTAATAGAATTGTTGGACAAATGTATAGACAAAATGAATCAGAAATGCTATCATTAATATCAGCAGATCTTCTACTATGGGGTCGACCGCAACGCCATTTCCTCCAAGTTATGCAAAATGTTAGGCTTAATATGAGAAAGAAAACGAATGCCACTATTGATGTGATCAATACAATCGATACCTAAAAATAATTGAATATAAAATAAATATCATTTCAATCTTAAGTATAGATATTTTTTGAGGACAAGTATTGACAGATATAGGTTGAAAATCTATTAATATATATATGAAATGTACAACAATTTTATTCTGAAATATTAAATAACTTTTAATAATAAATACAGTACTGTATATGTGTGCAATATCTCGGCATATACTATTGTGGTTTTTAAAAACTCAAACCTGAAATAAAGTTAACTTTTACACCAAAACTCAAAACTTAGTACAGATCTTACTGTACAAAAATCATTATTAATCAATAATTAGTAATCATATCTAAGAATAAAAATGATTTTGAAATTAATTTCGTTCAAGTAATGTTAGAATAAAATTGAGTCAAAGAATAAAAATGTAAATGAATGAAATATGAATTTGCGTTTATAATGTTTAGAAATTCATGATGATGATATATTTATTCATTTCTAAACCTATTAAACTGTTAAATCCTTATTCATCTGAAATCCTTTCTTTATTGATATCAGTAAATACTAAAAAATTGACCAATTTTTTGATAAATGAAACTTTGTAATGAAGTATCTTTCCAGTAAGAAATGGGATTTTCTTAAAACCACGGTAGTACATAGGGGTTTATAGACAAAACATTCCCTCCTGTCTTGAAAAATTCATAAAATGTCTTCAAGTTCTCTTTTGAAAGCATAAAAACTCAAAAGTCCTTATCTACATGTAGTAACTTTAAACTACTTTCTCTGAATTTCACAAGTTTAGGAAAAGTGTGGCGAATGTGACTATTTTTGACAAAAGTTTAAAGTAATAGAATATTTTGTAGAATAGAATTCAAACTTCATATTTTGTAAGAATTGTGTCAAATCCAGGACCTGAAATAACTCATTTACAAACTTTAAAAAAAAACATCTAGATTTCAAAGTTTATCTTGCTGAAATTTTGTAAAGGATTGTAAAAATTTGTAATATGCAAAATGTCGTAAAGTTCAAATCTAATCTCTAGCATACTATTAATATTTAATTTTTAGATATCCTGAATACATTTTAAAAATCCTATAATGAATTTCTTCCCCGAGATCCAAATTACACAGTTGAAATAACATCATTGAACTTATTTTTTCTAAATCATACTGTTCTAATAACTACACTGTGTTTTTTGGGATAGAACATATTAAAAGGTTTGTTAGGGTGTAAAGTGGTCACCTGATGGGTTAATAACAAAGCATAGATTCAATGGTATTTTGCAATTATTCAATCTCCTCAGGCGACCGAAATTCAAGTGACTAAAGCATTATATAAGATATATTAAATATAATAAGATGCTTTATTTGTTTATTCGAGTCAACGGCTAAAAAATTAAGAAATAAATCAAAGCAATCTGTATAAAAGCTTTTAAATATAAGTTGTCCATATATTATTAATCAATAATGTATTATATAATTTATTGCTAACTAATTATTAGAGTCTCCAAATTCGGCTGCCGGAGCATAGGTTGAAGTTGTGCAAACTGCACTTTATTGTAGTGTTTTTGAATACTAAGAACATCAATTTTAGTGAAATATATGATTCGGTCAAACACATATTTCGGTCAAATACTTTTTTGAATGAATACATATTTTGGTCAAATACATGTTTCAGTGAAATTCTTTTTTCGATAAAATACATGTGTGGGTCAAATACATGTTTCAGTGAAACACGTGATTCGGTCAAATACATGTTTCAGTGAAACACGTGATTCGGTCAAATACATGTTTCAGTGAAACACATGATTCGGTCAAATACATGTTTCAGTGAAATACTTTTTTCGGTCAAATACATTTTCGGTCAAATATTTATTCGATGAAATACATGTGTTGGTCAAATACATGTTTCCGTGAAATCCTTGTTTCGGTCAGATACTTTTTTCGATGACATATATTTGACCGAAACAAGTAGTCACGGAAACATGTATTTGACATCACATGTATTTCACAGAATAAAGTATTTAAACGAAACTTCTATTTCACCGAAGCATGTATTTGACCGAATCATATATTTCACTAAAATTGATGTTCTTAGGATTCAAAAACACTACAAGAAATTTTGTGCAGTTTGCACGACTTCAACCTATTCTCCGGCAGCCGAATTTGGAGACCTTACTTATAATAATCATATAATTATAATATTTTTTATAATATCAATATTGTGGTATATCCATTGAATTGGTTTTACTGTATGTATCCAAATAGCGAGCTTCTCTTGTGCTTATAGTCGCGGATCATTCAAAAGAGGACGGAGGGTAAGCTTGATTCTTACTAATTAGCTTTGAGTTTTTATATGTTTTATGAGTTTCAAGAACCTCAAACGGGAACCACTCTATACGTTAGTGGGAAAATTTTGAAGCAATATTTGAGTGATGGGAATATGATGGGGAGTGGGTTTACTATGATTTACAATCAAATTAAAATCATACAAAATATTTTGATCCTTTTATATCTTGAATTAAAAGTCAATTATAATAATATTAATCATTTGTAGACAAAAAAATGAATCAATAGTTGTATTTTACTTTTAATTCATTAAAATAAAGGGGTAATTGAATAAATATATCTAATTGGGCATTTTGTTTTTTCTTGCTTATAAGCATCAATTTTGAAATCCGGTGATTTTTAAAAAAAAACCGCGATTATCATATTTTATTATAATTTTTGCTCTTAATGAAATGTTAGGTTTCTTATGCCAAAATCTAATTTAATTGCTTATAAATTGCTTCATTCAAACGATTAAATCAATGTCTGAGATTGAAATGAATGTGAAATGTGTTAAAAAATATTTAAAATCTTGTTCACTTATTTTATTCATATTTTGTTAATTAGATAATAATTAAATTAATTTTAAAGAATAAACAATAATTCTGATATATTTTAAAATATTAACAGGGATGACTAGATATTTAGGCAGGAGCTGAATTTTTTATTTTGAAAAATATTTCTTTATAAAACTAATAAACTAGATTATTTTAGGCATGGTAAAATTGTTTTATATG
>JAQFXN010004015.1:0-10248 GCA_034693365.1 Liacarus xylariae
AATGATATAAAACCAACATTTCTTAAAGTGTTTGAAATGATGTCGGGTTTGTGTTCGCCTCAGAGTATTGGTCTCACGGATGAACTGGAAATCAAGAAATTAATTAATAGTGCGAAACGTTTATTTAAACTTGCTGAATTCAATAATAAAATAATTATTCCAATAAATGCATTTATGTTAACATTTATCTCATATCTATACTATTGGTCTTTAAATGATTTTCTCATATTTAGTATTCCTAATACAATCCTATTTATAGTTTGGGCTCATTATTGGTATAATATAGTCGTATATCAAGTGATTTATTTTTATTTATTGAGTTATTATTTGAAAACCAAAATTACAGCTATTAATGCATTAATAGAATCTAAATCTTATGATAGTTTTAGAATAAATAAATTAATTGTTTCGATGCATAAGGAAATCAATGAATACAACACTGGATTTTGGTCTAAATTTCTATTAATTATTTTGCTAACTATGGGTTTAATAATTGTCATTTATTATTATATTATTTTATTTAAAGAAATGATTTTTTCAATAAAAGTTGTTGTAATTTATGGCATATTTCAAGTGAAGTTATTATTATTATTCATAATATTCATCGCTTCATCAGTTAATTATGAATTGATTAAATCATATATACTATTGAATAGATTATTCGTATATTATTCTAATCAAAACAGAAGAAAATCATCTAAAAAGATATTTTTGAGAGAAATTCTAAAAGTATTAATAAAATATAACTTTAATATTTTTCTATTCAGATATAATGTAATAAATCCTTTTTTGTTAAAAGTTGCAGTCATTGATTGAACGAAGTGGTGATAGAAGAGTGGGATTTTCGTGTTGGAAGTTATTTACTTTCAATTATTTCCGCTGCTATGAAGTGAGACTTTATTAATACAAAATTTATAATTTCTAAATAACAATTACTTATTTTAACAGATAATCGCATATTTCTCTCTATTATTTCTCAAAATCACTCCAAAACTATCCAAAATATAGTCAAAATAATAATTTAATATCCATTTCCAAATTAAATATTTAATTGTTAAAAAAATAATACAATTAACTCAACATGTCTGAATATTTTTAAAATTATCAACCATGCAAAATACTTCACCAACCGGTGAAAAATAAATTATATTTTTGTATATATAAAATTTTTTTTATTAAAAGTAATGTCAGTAGTTTATAAATTGTCAAGATATTTTAACGCCATTATAAACATAGACTAGGCTTACTATTTAATGATGAATTGTGGAAAAATTATTTCTCTAACTAACATATTTAAAAATTATGGACGCTCAAAAGGAGGGAGGGAGGGAGAGAGCTCAATACTAACCGTAGTCAAACCTGTTTAACTTTTTCAATAGTATATAGCAGTCTATCCGCTCAACCACTGAGCACCCCCTTTCATTAGAAAACTACATTAGAGTGCGATATTGTCCTAATAAATTGTCTTTTCCAGTCCCTTAATTTTCAATATCGTTCCCGTCCCATTCCCGTCTCAAAACCTATACCCTATCGTTATTCCGAAATCTCTTCTATTATTTGTGAGCAAAAAACAATACAATTACACAATTACTTATCAAAGTTAGTCCAATAAATTACAAATTTTTATGTTTTATTAATTATTTAACTTTTATAAATCAAATCGATGACTGAAAACATGAATGGAAATCCCCTTTGCTAAAACTCAATCGCTTCCCATTCCAGTGGCTCAATAGTCACTCTTGTTCACTTCCCATTCCCAATAAACTAATTTTGGCCATTATTCACTAGCTTTTATGTATTTTATATTAAAAAGCATAAATATATTGATATTAAGCATTAAAAACACATTTATTACATATTGTAGGCAAATAATAATTTTGCAACATGCTAACGAAAAACTCTCGTTTCTAAAATTAAAATTTTTCATAATAATAACTTTACAATAACATTTTCAATTCTGACAATGTTGAGCATAGCATTTATTTGTCTAAAATATTTTTAATTATTATTATTAAAAATAGCTGTGAATAAAATTTAAGGTTAACGAAAAGATTAATATCTAATCTCATAAGCCTAGGCTCAAAATATTGCGAGAATGGGCCTCGGCCTATAAATATATCACGAGCCTATGCCTGGGCCTGGGCCTGAACTCTATGAGCCTTGGCATTGCCTCTAGTATAAACCCTAGGCAGTTAACAGGGGAAATCAGACTCAGAGAGAGCAAGAAAGCACCTTAGAGTTGAGATATGACTATAATAATCAATTCAAGGTACTTTACACATTATTTTAGGAGGTCGATAAGTGATGAATATTTTTAGATATTTCCAAATTTTAAGGGGTGTGGGTCGGAAATTATTGAATTTAATTGCAAGATTATAGCTTTTTCAGAAACAAAAGAGAAGGGTTCCCAAAATACACTTATCTAATTGACCTTCTAAAACGATGTGACAAGTTTCATCAATTTATTATCTCGGCGATATCTGAACTCTAAAGTATTTGGCACTTTCTGAGTCTGGCCACCGCTGCAATATATCCTCCATATCGCAAAAATATACCTGATAATAAATTAAATTTTATTGTATAAATTTTTTTTTAATTTTAACTTCACAACAAAATTTGCTTTACTTTATTTATTGTTAAATATAATTAAGCTAAACGAAACCCATAGTACAGGGCCTGGGCTAGGGATTCGACCTGGACCTGGACCTGGACCTGGACCTGGACCTGGACCTGGACCTGGACCTGGACCTAGGCTTGGCCTAGTCCCAGTATTTTGAGCCTGAGCTTGTGCCTCGCTAAATTCTACGAGCCTCGGCCTGGGCCTGGAGACCCGAAAAACTCATTGAGCCTGGCCTCGAGCCTAGGCCTGGTCTCTGCTCATCTTTATTAATATCAAATAACTCAAAATACAAAATTTGATATAATGTGTTCCAACGAATGACTAAGATATCACTCAAATTAATATTTGTCTATCGGTCACAATTTATTCAAATATAATGGGTAACTCAAAGGTAATGGGTTGTAATAAAAGAATTATATGTTCAGGTTGAGAATTTCAAATATGTAATACAGATTCTGTATATACAGTAGTTTCATTAATATTCTTAATGATAAAGTAAAATTTTTAAAAAATAGAGTTAAGAGAAATCCTAATCGAGAATTCTGTCTGTAAATCAGCTTATCTTACATTACAGTCCATACGAAATACATAAGCAGTGAAGTCTAACCTATACTCGCTTCTCGATTAGGAATTCTCTTAATTGTATATTATTGATCTGAAGTGGATAAATGCTAACTTTTACGTAGTATATTTTTACAATTTACTATAATTTTAGCAACTGTTTAAAGTTTAAAAATATAATTCCTATAAAATTTATTTGTTCAACTAAATAAATACTTCTTTGGCAAAAGAAATATCATTATAAATATTCATTTAATTGAATAAATAAATTTCATATTAATAAAATGTTTAAACTTACAATTGCCAGACCATAAGTGGTGATGGAAATAAGCGTCTTTTTATATTCTATATTGGGAGTCAGGATAATTGGGGTCGAAATACGTAATCATACAAAATCATAGCTTGCGCTCTTAAACTTAATGGAGTCTTATATACTGTAATATATTTATAACTTGATAAATTTTATAATCTTGGTGAAATATTTTACCCTTCAATAAATATATATGTTATTGGAAAGATTATTCAAAGCGCAATCTAATTATCTTGAAATTATTCTTCTGTGGTGAGTGGCCAGCGCCGATGTGATACCGACGGGAGTGGCCAGCTCTTTATTATATATCATTTGATTCGTATCGTCATAAACTTCCTAACAACATATATTGTGGTGTAAAATAATTCAGGAAAGACTATATAACAAGTTTAGTAGTGAACAGTTACAAAATACAATCCTAATAATTTATCCCTAAGATTTACGAGCGCATCCTAGCATTTTGTCTCATTACGAATTTCAACCATAATTATGATATAGACTAGGAAAAACCGAATATTTTCATCGCCACCCAAGATCGAACAATTGTTAGAACTGCAATTAATTTTTGAAAAACATAAAAAACAAATTAGTATCTTTCACAAAACATCAGCTCAGCATGAAACAATTTGATGCTGGGGAATGTTTGCCAAACAATTTGATTATAAAATCAGCTGAAAATAATTTGTTTAGAATTGGTTTATGTCTTAATAGAAATAATAATAATAACAATATTGAGAAGAGATCTCTATTTTATAAACCAATTATTATTTTTATAGTTTTAATCATAAATTTAGTCAAAAATTTTATTATTCTATTTGTCGATGAGAACTCATATCTCTTAATAATTTTTGGTGATTTTGCACACTTTGTCAAAATTAAATTCCATATGAATATAACACTAAATTTAGTATTAATTATAGCAATCTGTTCTCAATTAGTCTATTATTATAACTACAGAAATGATATAAAACCAACATTTCTTAAAGTGTTTGAAATGATGTCGGGTTTGTGTTCGCCAAACAGTATTGGACTCACAAATCAAAGGCAAATATTTATATTAATTAATAGAACGAAAAGATTATTTGGTTTTATTGAAACAAATAATCAAATATTTGCTTTAATCTCTACAATAGAAACCCTAACACTATATTACGTAAATACCTCTCTAACAAATACAATAGTATCCGGTTTACCGAATGTACTGATATTTACTTTATGGACATATTATGCCTCAAATCTTATAATATTTCAAATAATATACTTCTATTGTATTTGTTTATACATTAAAACTAAATTAAATGAATTAAATTCAAGAATAGAGAGAAACAAAAGGCCCAAAGAATCTGAAATTTATAGAATTATTCGGTCATTTAATGCTATCTATTCTGAAATTAATGAATACAACTCTGGATTTTGGTCTAAATATTTGCTATACGTTTGGATAAACGCCGGAACAATTTGTGTTTTATTTTTATTTATGGGTTTATTTATTCAAATGGTTTTCATAATTAAATTAATGCTTATTTATGTACTTTTAATTTTTTGGCTATTATTCCTATTCCTAATATTCACGGCTTCTTCAGTCGAATATACGGCGAATAAATCACATAAACTAATGCTAAGTCTTATGAAATCATACATAAAAATTACAGCATATCGTAAAAATATATTTATAAAACTGAAGGTAATTTAAATTTCTATAATTTATTGTTCTGTGCAGAATCTAATATATTATTTTACCTCCGTAACAAACATAATATTCATTGATTTTTGAAATATTCTTATTGTTAAAATGGATTTTTTATCTTACATAAAATTATTGATGATTTTTGTAGAACATGTTAGATAACAGGGGTCGCCAAATAGTCGAGGCACAGGGAATATGTGAAAAGATTTATAGAAGTTATTCTCAAAATATCTGAAAAAGGAGAGGGGATGTATGTAATTACAAGAAGGGATGGATAATGGGGGTAGGAATAGCCATAATACCTCTTTCCCCCTAAAAGTGACCAAATTACCCCACCCACTTGTGATGAAGAAAAAAGAGGATTTTAATATTTTATATTTGGAAATTATGATATTTTCTACACCTCGGCTTATACGGTATATCTCGACTTATCTACCCGTACTTAGGGTAATTGAAATAAATAAAATTTGAACTTTCAACCAATTTAAATTTATATCTATGTTTGTTCAGCGTTGATTATAATTGGGATGGATAGAGACAAACTTGTTTTAATCGTACAAATTTACACATTGCATCCTGCTGTTAAGATATTTGTGTTAGAAAATTAATAGACTTCAGTTTAATTAAACTTTAGAATTTACTTTTCTATAATTTAGACATTTCTTTTGGAATTTAATTTATATTCTAAACAATTGTTCCAATCTCTGAATCTAAGGAATTGTTTTATAAATTATTTTTAGTTATTGACAACAATTGAACGAATGGCTGATAATAGACTGGGATTCTCGTGTTGGAAGTTATTTACCATTGATTATTTCCGATGCTATGAAGTGAGTGAAGAATTATTTATAATATATTTTTTTGAATACTAAATGCTTTTCCAATTTTTAACAGATTTTATCATTAATGGTTGTATTGTTTCTCAAGATCATCGAAATGATTAAATTCTAAAAATATATTTAAAAATTCAATTCATTTATAAATTTTTAGCTTTATCTTGCTATATTGGCAGTTTGAATATTTGTAACCAGGTTATTATAAATAAATGCTAGATGGTATTAGTTCAGCGGAAGTTTGATGAATTTTCGGACTATGACGTCATGAATTTGTTAATTTAAGATAAAGGAGTTTTGAAATAAATAATTTTCAAGATGTCAACTTTTATCTCAACTTTTGAAAATAACAAGAATATAGATTCGTTTTCACCTACTCGTTCCACCCAGTTGATTGCTTCATTAGTACGCCATAGCTGAAAGAACTCAACATTTTGCTAATCTTATTTAAATATTAAACATCCATTAAATAAATAAACTTTTAAAATTTGCATGTTTAAACAACAAAACACCTTTGTTAATCAAGAATATTTATTATTGTATAAATAAAAGAAAAATTATTTTGATAATGTAAAAAAATGCAAACATTTTGGATATTATCAGAAATAGTTAATAAAAAAATAACAAAATTTATTTACTTTTATTTAATAAATGTGTAGATTATAAAGAAAAATATGTGTAAGAAGAAGAAACATTTCTTACATTTATAAGATGACTACGTGCTTCAGTATAATAGTCACATACAGTTAAACATTGAATCAATAATTTTGTAAAAATATTAGTCAAATAAATTAGTTATTAATAAAGTTTGCAAAAATATTGATTCAATGTTTAACTGTATAGATCAAAAAGTGTCTGAAAGTATATTTCGAGCATGCGTGGTTAGCTCTCAAAACTTGTTTGACTTGTGACACAAAGTTCATAGCAGTCAAAGTTTATACTCAATATTCTAAATCTTTAACTCAAACTGTGTCATAAGTCAAACACGCATGCTCGAAATATACTTTCAACCACTTTTGATATATATGTGACTATTATACTGAAACACGTAGTCATCTTATAAATCTTAAGAAGAGTTGCTTCTTCTTACACTATTTTTAGTTTTATTTAAACACATATGTATTCTACATACTTTCATTTCAAACTAATATTGGTTGTCGTTCATTAAAAGGTTGTTCTACTAAGCTATGCAGTCTAAATTTGTCTTCAATATATATTAATATTAATATATTAATGATCATTGTTGTTTACTGGATGTTACAGAATTACTGTAATAATATACAGAACTTTCTATTCTCATCGTATAAATACATTATTAAACATAATTTACTATTAGGTTAATAATGTGATTGGTCAAAAAAAAGTAAACTGTGACAGGAAGACCGAGGTTCAAATGGATAATACATTAGCAAAGCTGGCTGTAATCGGTCAGACAAATGAGAAATTTCCTGAAAATGCCCAGGAATTGCGCCCCTATTGCAACCAAGCCTTGCGACTCTTTGATAGCATATCATTCTATTCGCAACAGTGTTTGAATAGGTTTGGCAGAGAGTCCTCGAAAGTTCTACTCTTACCGATTGGTACAGAACTGAAGACTGTTTGTCGTACGGGTCCACCCAATAAATTAGCCAAGGACTTGTTGGCAGCGGCCCCCTGTGGTAATGCAGGCAATGCCAAGTTTGCTAAATGTAATGAGATCTGGATCGACCAATACATGGGTGCTATGAATGTACACAAGACGTGGAGAATACCAATCGGTTGTTGGTATGTATGATATACTGTAAAATTATTTTATTCAAAATTTGAAATTATGCTTATTAATGGTCTGGCGACTTTTCGTCTTCCCTGAAATATTACGTGCATTTCAGCAAATATTAAGTTTCAACTAATTTCATGAATAACTTATATTTGAGGTTCAATTGTTTCAGTGACACAAATAACGTATATTATGTTAGAAAATCTCGAGTCGGTATTTTAAGATTGTGCATGGTAAAATTATAAACTCTTTACAATTTATTTCTTCACACATAGTATACAACCTCTTAGAGTATTGGCTAATAATTTTATATTTGGCTAATCTGTGAACAACACGACAACTAAATAATAGTTTGAATTCATAACTGAGTCATTCATTAAAACTCTTTATAAAATTTTTTTGGTCAAATTATTTGATATAGAGATTAAGCTTTCGGTCATTGATAGTCAAATATAATAACATAAAGCCAATGCACTATAAGATATTTTATTAGCTGTGCAGAAATAAATTGTAAATAGTTTATATACATTTATAATTAAAATATTTTTATTCTGCTCACTATTTTTGTGGGATAAGACTAGAGATCCCCAAAGTCCTTGAAGTCAGAGGGTATAGGGCACTGATAAGAGCATCAAAATCACAGACGGGTATGGGGTATTTTGCAATTCTCAAATTCTTGTAGGATTTAATAAAATTTGACAGAATTCTGTTATTTTTATGAATTAAGAACAGAATATCACTGAATATTTCCAAAAACGGCTACGTTTTCGCAAAATTTCTATAAATTCCGTACTTTTGTATAAACCGATCAAATATTAAACGTTTTATTGATTTAATAGCGGCTTTCATGAGTTTGTTCGTTGTGTGGAAACAGAGGCCGAAAGTGTTCCCAAATGTAATCCAAAGACAATTCGCAAATTCGTTGGTATGCTATACAAAAAAATGGACGGAATTCTGCAACTGTTCTGCACTTTATATGACGAGAGTAACAGTCAATGCGATGCTATTCTCAAAAGCATTCCCCCCAGAAATGAAACACAAAAGCGATATAAATCTGTTTTAATTCCCTTAATTAACATTGCTCAAAGTATAAATGACGTGGAAGTGGCCGCAACCAGTGCTGTCAGATTCGGCTATGGCTTAGTCCGCAAAACACTAAATGGATAAATTTGCGGCTTTTAGAAAATCTTTATTCAAGCTTAAAAAGCGTATTATTTTCGGTGATAGAAGGATAAAGATAAGGTGTGCTATGTAGGCATTAATAGCATCACTAAAGTGAGCATGATCTGCTTAACCTAAACTAAGCATTTCTATAGAATATGTTTGATTAATTTTTTTTGGTGAAGTTATCCCTCAGCTCTCCTTTCTCATTGAATTAATATTGATTTTATTGATATATTAATACATTTGTTTTGAAAATTAACATGATATGTTTTGTAATTTTATATAAGAGACATAATGATTAAAAATTTAATTAAGCATAATTTCAATTTCAAACTTTCAGGCACAGTATATGGTACAGATTATAAATGAATTCTGTGTCCGAACATTACTAACTTATATTATATTACTGTCACTTATTTTGGCAATATTTTGACTAAAAACATGTATTTAATCAATGGTAATATTTAATCAATGATAGTTTATTAAAATACTTGAAATATTTTAGAGAGGGAGGGGTTAAGCTGAGTGTACGTACGAATCCGTTATTCAGTACGAGTGCGTACAAAGGGGGGAGGAGGGGTCTAAATATTTATGATTTTCCCGTACGTACTATTTGTATACCCCCTAATTGAAATTAATTTAATCCTTTTAAAAAATAAATTACATTAAGCTTTATTAATACCCTAAAAAGTTTTGGTCATCTTAGCCATAGAGGGTTAGTGTAATTCTTTTTAATAATAAATTGTAAAATAACCATTTTCAATTAAAAGTCAGGATAATGTTATGATTTATAATTCGATAAGCATTGTCTAATTGGAGATTGTTTACATCCAGTCCATTCTTTCTATACGTGGCCTTTCATGATCCCCATCGATGCGGTCACACAAGCCCTCAATTCGGAAATTTTTGCGAAAAATTTGGAAATGGAGAACAAGGAATGGGTTTAATACCTGACTGGAAGCCAATATATTATTCAAGTGAAGAGATTGAAGTTCCTTATTATTTACCCAATACTAAAACTATAAAAGAAGATCTCAGCGCTCAGTACACAACTATAAGCCGATTAGATCAGGGTTTGAATAAATTCTATTATTTTTACTCAAAAACAAGACAAACAATACTCTAAATATCAGTGCATTTATCTTCATTTTTTAAACTTTGAAAAAAACCAATTCAACTGAAATCAATTTGACTTATATATCGTTATAAACATCAATTTTGAAATCCGGTGATTTTGTCTGTGATTTGTGTTAAAAATTAGAATATGTTATTAAGAAATGACCCTTTAATTAAAGATTATTTGTAAAAGCATTAGAG
>JAQFXN010004016.1:0-10247 GCA_034693365.1 Liacarus xylariae
TAATTCATAAATTGGGAGCTGGCAAGAACTATAAACTAATTGCTCGTGAAATTGGTTGTTCACACTACTGTAAAAAAATATCGCAATAAGATATAATACACAAAAGTCGTTATATTCTTTTAATTAATTAATCCGGTGGATTAACACGATATTAAACAATGTAATTAAAACCTTGATTAACAATATTAATTTTTATTAAAAAAAACATTATTGCTGAATAATATATGGAATTTTATGGAAAGGTGGCTCACGCGGCCACTTTTGAATTTCCAAGACTTTATGTAAATGAACTTTATTAAAAAATCTGTTTTATCAGAAAAATATTTAATTTTCTATCGATAACTGATATCAGTAAAGAAAGTCTAAACTTGAATGAAAGATGATTTATAAATTCACACTTTAATAAGTTTTTAATGAGTAAAAATTAAAAGTTTAATATTTATGATTTAGTTTCAAAATAAACCAGTCACAAATGCATTTTTGCATTTTCTATTGCATTCTTAAGTTCAATTTTATCCATACCTTACAAGAACTGTGATAGGTTAAAAGTCATATTTATCAATCGAAATGATTACTAATGAAACAATAATAATGATTTCTTTTACAGTAAAATCTGTATTAAATTTTGATTTTGGTGTAAAAGTTAACTTTATTTCACATGTTTACATTTCCTTTGGCGATAATACACTAGATATCCTCTGGGAGTATGGCCGGGTGGACTACTGTGTCTCTGCTTAATAGGCAACAGAGTAGTGAGTTCGAAACCCTGCCCTGGGTGAGCAATCTTTCTCTCTGAGTCTAGTTTGTTGGGCCTGGGGTGGGGCAAGATGACCACGGACCCAAACCAATGGTCGTCAATTGGTAGTATGCGATCAGCTATCGCCACGAGCATCTATACGGAGGGCCCAGGTGTGTTCTCTCAATGTGACACATCCTCGCTGTCATACGTCTGAGTCAAGGCTGGGTTGAAATTCTCGATTGTGCAGGGAGAAGATATGGGATTGGATAAAAAAATGCTATGACTTTTACTTGACGAGTCCATACAAACAGTACATACATGTGCAGCCAATTGCATTTCGTCAGTAGTTAAGTACTCTCTTCTGAATTCAATGAACATTAGTAAAAGTATTTATTTTAGTCCAAATCAAGAGTTAATCATTTAAATAAAAATCTTAATCTCTTGACAAAAATTGAAATGTGTTCTCTTTTGACTCATAAGTTATGAGTAAACTTTTCAAATATTAATACAGTTAAACAGTTCGCACTGCAGTAAAGTTTATAAAGCATATTTCTTTTACTGTTAATCAAACAAATGGTTTTTAATTGAATTAATGACAGTCGTCGCAAATACAATTTGCCCTACTGCTGAATCCTTTTTCTACTGTCCATATGTAGTCCAATATTAATTTTCAATTTTCTTAGACTCAAACTTAAGTAAAATTATTGAACTTTCTGTTACAGTGAAATTCAAGAGTTAATATTCACAGACAATTATAAGGTTCAAGATAATTATTTAAGTTTAAACCAAAAAAAATGAGTATTAATATTTGACTACATATGGATAGTATAAAAAAGGATTCAGCAGTAGGGCAAATTCGATTGGCGACAGCTGTACATATTTTGGTGCTTTCAGTAAATTAAGTGAATTTGTTTGAGAAAAGGGCACGGTATAATTATTGTATTTAAAAGTATTTAAATATTCAAAACAAATAATTGTTAATTGTCTTTAAAAATGTCAAATGCAATGAGTCTCCAAAGACTTGAGATACAGTATTTTGTTGCTAATTCAAAATTGTTGCAGGAATGCACAGGTAATGTACATTAATTTCTTAATTATAACGATTGCTTTTTATATGTAATTCAGTAGGTTTTGGTCTAAATAATTGGTAGATTATAACCATTTGTTGATTATATAGAAGTTTATAATAAACATTGAATTTTATATTACAGTCAATGGGAATGGGTATGGGTTTGGGATTCAGTTAATTAAATCGATTGTTGATCACATCAGACCTTGATTACAATGATTGGTCACTGTAACAACAAGAACAAATAGGTTTAAAAACCATCATCATGTTAAGAATTAAATAATCTCTAAAATACATTCTATAACAAACAATTTATTTTTAAATACAAATAATGCAAAAGCAAATAATTTTCAGATATAATTGTGTTTGTGTTGCAATACTTGAATGTTTTCAAAAATTATTAGCGCAACTCTCTCTCAATAGTATTATTTAATCAATAGTTTTACGTTTATTTATATTACGTAAATTTATATTTCAAGTTTCAATGTTTAATATTATACATTAAAATTTAATGATTAAATGATATAAAGGTATTCTAACTAATGGATAGGAGAATTAAGTGCACACAATTATTATAATTCTGAAATTATGTTGACTATAGATTTTCTGTTCTGGCTAGATCAATGTGGGTAGCATGGGAAAATAATATAGACATATCAAAATTCATAAAATCAATGTCAACTTTGTTGTCAATTAATTAAACCTTAAAAGACTTAACTCTTCCTTGATCATCTATCCCATAAATCTCGTACTATTTCCTGGGTCACCATTACCAATATTTGTTTAACTTTTATTAGAATAAAATGAATAAAAAACATTTGTTTTTTTTTCAATGATGTTTTTCCTCTGAAATGCTAATAAAATTTCATTTCTATTTGCTATAAACATGAATTAGAAATAATAACAAAAAACTAAATGCACAAAATTGTAGTCTTCCAGGTAAAAACATATTGAATAGAAATCTATTTGTAAAATAATATAAACGTTTATATAATTTTTGCTGATATAATAAAAACAGAATTAATAGAAATAATATTATTTTTAATGATAATATCTATTTATTGGTCATTGAATTAATACAATAAAATATTTAATAATAGAAAAAAAGAAATGATTGCAATGAAAGCCATAAATCATTTGATAAATTATTTATTGAATAACTCGAGTGTAGAATAAAAATCGTACTTATTTTACAATAGAGTTATTATAGAAAATACAAGAATTTATTGAATTTTCTCTTACAATAAAAAGTTTTATTATTTCACAATCGATTTCTTTATATATGTCTTTATAATTCTTAGGACAATAATAACTTAGTCGAGCCTTTCAATTGAGACAAACTGTCGACAAGAATATCGATTTCAGAATAATATAAAACTGACAGTGAATTAATTGTATTATACTTTTAGAAATACAACTAAACACCATTAATAAAATTTGTGTTAAACTCAACAAATAAGTCTAGCTTAGGTATCAGTTTTAGTTCTAATACAATCTATTTTTGAAAAGTTTGATAAATTCTAAAAAAATCAATTCTTTTATTTGTAAAGAATAAGTTATAAAATAATATTCTGTGAAAGAATTGAATGCTTTTGAAATCACGTCTCATTACGAACTCTTTTGATGGGATTTAGAATTAAAAGGGGACTTATGGTTAAGAGGACTTTTGGAATTTTCGAGTTTGATCAATCTCATTTCATAGAGGTTATAAAATGACACACTATTACATGAGTTTCAACATGTGATATTTTGTCTAGATTCATGGTTCAATTGCGTAAATTTGTTAGTTAGTCTCGAATTTTCATATTAATGGAGAGTGCATATACATATATATACGAGCAGATATACGTTAGAAACAAGGCAAACAAAGTTATAAATTTACCAAAAAATCTCGTCACCTCTTTCTCTAACTTAAAAACATCTTTACCTTATATGTAGGCTACATAATAATTTTCAAATTTTTTTGATCGGGGGGAGTGGGGCGGGGGTTAAATTGATTTTTGAAAATGTGATTTTTGGTCAAATTTACCAGTAAATGAAATTTTCAAAAATTAATATCTCGATAACCATAAGAGATAAAAATATAGTCTCAAGTGGAATATTGTGTCATTTGATAACCTCTATAAAATGAGATTGATCAAACTTGAAAATCCAAGTCCTCTTAACCATAAGTCCCCTTTATAATTTACGTTAATTTACAGACCGTAACTGATCTAAGTTTACACCACTCACAACACTAGTTGAGACCGAGTAAATCACCATATCATGACATTCTGCAAATGGCATATTCCGTGACTGAGTTGCCGATAGTGTCCTCACACAGAGAGCGGTCACATTAAATGAATTAACAAATACTAAAAGCTATGAGTATTTGAACTTTTATTTTCAATTCATTGTTAGATTAGAATACAGTAATAGAGATAAAAATTCAATAAATAATGAGAAGTCTTATAAACAAAAGTACATTTGAAACGATCAGCAGTTTTAACAATTAATTAGAGCTAATGTAGAGACAAAATGAACCCTATTTTACATTTTATTCAATGAGTTGTTAAATGGCAGTGAATTTTAATCGTTTAATCAAATATAAACAAGTGTTCACAATAAGGAGTGTACACTTTGACGACTAATGAATTAAATTCTATTAAAATGAGAGAAAACTATAAATTTCTTGAAAAGTTGACCAAAAACTCAATTCTGGTCTCAACTGATGAAGTCGTCAAAGGGTTGCACAAAAATGGCAGTGATTTTAGATTTTAATCAAATATTTAATATATATATCAACACAAGTCTCACAAAATGGCAGTTCATTTAGAATCGAATTTTTCGATCTTCTAAGGGATGACAACAGTCGACAGTTTAGGTCTATTTTTGCAAACATTTGTTCAAATTTCCTAAAGGTATGGGAGGTTCAGATAAAAATGGCGGCCAATAATTAAAAACCGGTTTTAGACCTAAAAAAGGCCTAATTTTGACCGAATTTAAATAATTTTGTATAAAATAATTTAAAACTAATAAAATTAAATTTCGCCGAAAATACCGAAAAATAAATTAACAAAAAATAACAAAAAATAAAGGATTACTCAATCGATTATAATTAGGGCCAATATGTTAGCGGAGGAGGTATTTTAACATTCTTTTGAGGTGAGGGTGTATTTTCTCTGTACCCCCCCATTGGCCACCCCTGATGTTCTACTAATGCGACCAATTTGTCGAATCGACTGTCAATACTGTTCTTGTATTTGTGTTTACCATTCATTACGGGTGCCGTCTCTTCAAACTTGCCGTTCCATTTGAGTTCTCTGTAAAAAAATACAAATTATTTTTTTCAATATTTTGTGTCACTTTGTCTTATATACACTATTGAGGTCTTCAATATGGCTCAGAATAATAGGGCTAAATATATACCATAACAACACAGTTATACCTATTGGTCACTAAATATATTTTGATTATTGTTAAGAATTAAATTAATATATATTTCGTTCAATAACTAGATTTTAAAAGTACACAATCCCGGGTCACTTATTTTTGTTGGTTTTTTATTGTTCAAAATGTTTACTAAAGAATTAAGACTTCGCATATCGTATAAATGTCTCATCATCTATGCCCACTGCACAGGACCCCTAATGCTCACATTCAGTTACTCATCTGAAAATAGGAGAAACGTGTATATAAAATAGCAAATAAGTCCCTCTCCAGTCCAAGACATTCAAAATATTCTTAACTAAAACATTGTAAAAACTGATTATTTAATGAACATTGATAACGAACATGTTTAAAATAAGGAAATGACGGAAATCACTGGATTTGGTTCTCAAATATCGATTGCTTTAATTTCTTAAACTGCTTTAAAAACTAAAATCTAATAAAATTCGATAAGAAAAGGGATTTTTGTTGAAGAACTGCAATATTTAATAGACATTAAAACCAACTCAAAAATAAGCCAAAAACTACTCACTTCTTGCGATTAGAATGCGTTTCGTCACTAGATTTGCGCTTATGTTTGATATCAATAGACTTGGAATGTTGTAAATCATTGGGAAAATTGCATTCTTTGACTGAAGCGCTGTTGTCTTTGCGGTCGATCTTAAGAGTCATCACAAGTGGTTTTTTGTCAACAATTCTTTCCATCGATTGTTTCAATTTGTTTGGAGAATGACTTTTAGGTGAATTGTGTTCACTAATTAAAGGACTGTAACTATCGCTTGGATTAGAGTTTTTGTTAACGTTTTGGCGATAATAAGAATTATGCGATTCTTTATCACATTTTTTGTTTTCATTCAAAACAATATCGCATTCAATGACTTTGGTTTTGATGCCATTGTCTTCAATCGAATGGTGTCCTCCCTTTCGGTGCGAATTCTTCTGCGGAAATGTTGTGTTCTCTTCATTCAAGGCCTGGATTATCAACGAATTGATTCTCTCCTCATAATTGGGAAGTTTTATTGAATTATTTATGTCTTTTATTTTAGAGTCATTGGAGACGATAACACTTGAGTTTGACTGAGAGTTCGTTTTTGGCTTAAATTCATTGTTTTTGTGTGATTTGTTGGACAACACTATTTGTGACTTTTCCAGACTCATAACCTCGTCCTCTAATTGGTTTACTTTGGAATACAATTTCTTCTTCTGCTCTAACATTGCCGTCAGTTCTGACAATATATTCATTTTATTCTTTCGAAAACCATTCAAACTTTGATTCGAATTCAATGTTTGGTTTGAATTCAAGATTTGATTCGAATTCGGTGTTTGGCCCAAATTCGTAGTTTGACTCGAATTCAATTTTTCGGGTCGTTCTGAGGGTTTCTTTTTATTCATAAGTTTGATGTTTTGGTTCTCAAGAATATTGATTTGCTTTTGAAGCGACGACTCCTGGAGTTGTAGTTCTCTATTGTGTGCCACCATTTCCTTTCCCTTTTCCAGTAATTCATGAGAAGTCGAGGCTTTGATATCCAATTCGAAGAGTCGTGACTTCAATAAACTGACGCCCTTTTCGAGTAAGCCTTTTATATGCCGTTCCAAACAATTCAATTGAGACATTAATTCGAGGTTTCGTTTCTAAATTCATAAAATTCAAGAATTATATCTAAATTGGAATTCACTTAACTTATGTCAAAAACCTTTTCGTCTTCTATTTGTTGTTTGAGGACATCCTTGTGCTGAGGGGTTTGCATATATGTTATGAATTGTAGGATTTGTTGTTTCCACGTATCCAACAGTTCGCTCAGGTCTGGAGAGACTGAGAATAATGAGGTGTCTCTTATGACAACATTAGGCACTGAAGTCACTCTACAAGACGTGTCCAACTTTTGGTCCACACATCCCGGCGCCGGTTCCAGACGATGACCATTGGCTGATGAAATGCTGAGAACAGTTTGGGCGTGAAGTAAGTCCAGTCCATTAAATCGCAATGACTTTTTAGATTTTTTGCCTCCGATTCCGTTTTTTCGTGGCCTTCCGGGCCTACGACCAGGACTTTCACTAATTCTTCGGGGTTTACGTTTGGCCCGTTTGATGACAGCACTCACCCCCAACGGGTACTTCCGTGGCCGACCGACGCGGTTGTATTTCTTCTTTCGGGGAATATTCTCCATCTCTTCATTGCTCTCGTGATCAGAGCTCCCGTTGTGTTGACTACCGCTGCTATGATTGGTTGAACCCTTACTGCTATTGCACCACTCGGACCACGCCTTACGCGTCCATTTGGGAAAAGTTCCCGAATCATCGCGAGACATGTCCTTTGAGTCATTAGAAGACGAATCAGAGCTTCCAATACTCTCGACTTTAATTGACTTTTTATTCCGAATCTCTTCGTTTGGACTTTGATTCTGATTTCGTTAATAAATGTGTGAGAAATCACTAAATCATTAATACATCAAAAAATACCTTCAATTTCGGATTTTTTAGTTTTTCAAAATAACGCTCTAATTTTGTTCTATCGATTGTATGTAAATAATAAGAAACCGGTTTTCCAGTCCATGAAACCGAACCCTTTTTAGGTTGTATTTCCTTAACGTGTATTATTGTGCCGATGTCTGCAATCATAGACACAGTTCTCAATACAAAGTTAGACAACAATTAATTTATATTAAATACCACTTAAGTTACGATCAGTTATTCTAAAGTTTAGAGAACAGAACGCCTTTGAAGAGACAATTTTGGCGCAGTCTTTCATTTCAGCAAATCGTTGTTTAAGCATATGATCAACATTTGGACCGAAAGCAAAATTATTTACAAAAATAAATCTAAAATAAAAAATAATTTCATCATTTTTTCTAAACCCATTTACTAATTGACTCTTACGTCGCATTATTGATGATTTCTCTGTGGTCTTCGTGGAAAAAATCACCTTTAATCAGTTTATATTCTCCGTGTCTTTTACCGAACCAACGCATCCAAAATTTAAACCTGTCGTCCATTGTCTGAATAAATAAATCAATTACTGGTAATACAATCATTAAATATAATAATCGATTGCATACCTGTGCATAAGCGGATGGCACCTCTGCCTTCTCAATGCCGATGCATTCGCGGCAGTCGGTGGCTGCGGCCACTTGTAGTATCACTTGACCGACACCACTGCCCAAATCGACAAATATATCGTTTGGTTTAACACAAATTTCGTCAATCATTTGTGAAATGAACTCAAATGAAGTCTCGCCATAGACTTCAGGGGAAAAGGGCTCGTATTGGTTCAACTTTTCCGGATCCATAACCGACTGGTTGTACACCTTTTGTATTATGTGTTTGAGAAGGCCTACGGAGGCCTTTGAAAGTCCCGCCGAAGAGTTTTTCCACTGATTTAAAACACAATTAATTAAAAAACTATAAAACTATAGGTTTGGGTGCCATACCAGGGGTAAAGTACTTCCAATTACTCGATTATATTTATCACACAATGTTCTCATACTTTCATAACTAAATCAAAACATTTGGAAATTTATTACTTTATTTATTGCGAAATATATAGAGAAAAACAAAAACAAAAAACCTTTTAGTGTCGTAAGCGTTCAAAACATTCATTTCCATTGCTTTTCTTATGTCCGGATGATCTTCACAAACATATCTGCGAACGAGTTTACAAATTCAAAACTCATTTACATTATCTCAAAACTTCTACTCAAATATTATCATTTTCTTAGTCACGAAATACTTTATATAATTAATGGATATTTTTAAAAATTTTGAATCATTCAGTTTTAGATTTTCATTGCTTTTTCCCTCAATTTAATGCAATTCTTATGTTTATTAACATATAATTAGTAGAAAATTTAAAACTAATATTTGGGAATTTATGCCTATTTATTATTACTAATTGAAAGATCAGAAGGTTATATATTGCTTTGTGTCCACAAACCATCTGACCTTATATTAGGGATAGAAATGGGGGTATAGTCTAAATATCCCTGTCTCTGAAAAATGACCAAAATACGCTCCTGTGATGATGAAATACTATGACCCACTCCCTATATCAATTTTAAGAAAACACTGTGAAATTCAGTCCAAATTCTTAGAAAATATCGGAATTTTGTCAAATTCTTGATATATTTGATCAATTTCTGTTAGATTCTTACGGAATTCATCATAATTTGTCTGAATTTTGATAAATTCTGTTAAAATACGTCATTTTTAATCAATTCTGCAAGAATTTGCAAAATACCCCACCCTATAAGCTCGTGATTTTGAGGCCCTTATCAGTACCCTATACTCCCCCTAACTAAGTCATTGCCCACCCCTACCTTATATTGTCTATGGGAAAAAGAATCTTGGTGATTGCTAATTTATCGCCTAATAGAAAAAGTCCTTCAAAAGTCTACAGGGATTATCAGTTCGGTAGTTGTGTGGGAAAGGAGGAGAAGTCTGCAATTTTCCTGGTTAAAAATAGGCTTTGGGTTACTTTTGAGTAAAACTATGGGAAACCTTGGGAAGAAAAATTCGCAGTAACTCAGAAAGTGTGCCTACATTTTAAGATCCTAAGGTTTTTTGGATAAAAAAGTATTGTGCGCATAACCCTTGACCACACTTAGTCGCCGAGAATTAACTTTAGATGATAAGATGCAATGCAATACCAGAAACAATTAAAATAAATAAAACTAATTAAGTTAAGGAATGGCTAAACTTATCAAAAATAACTTATCAAAAGTCGACTTCAAATTTACTGTGGGGGCGGGGGACCTCGCGAGTGACCTAGAGGGTATCAGCCAAAATCACAGAGGGTATTCCTGACTGGACCATCTTTTGTGCAACCTTGAGGTTTATATTAAAAATAGTGAATAAATCATTCTTATAATCATATTTAGTCATAAAATATAATTATTGAGAATAACTAATTTATAGTGCATAACGGATTCGGGCAAAGGCCCGGAAAAGCCCGATTTTGCCCACCGAATTTCAAAAATTTGTTCCGGGCAGATGTCACAAATGCCCGATATTGCC
>JAQFXN010004017.1:0-10246 GCA_034693365.1 Liacarus xylariae
GTCCGCCCGTCTGGTTTGGGCGGACGCCTCATCGCCTCTACAAGAACTGACACTTCTTGGAGGCGATTACTAAAAAATGATCCGGGATGCTATATTCCTCTTCTGCTGACACCTCCCTTCCCAATAGCATGGTGATATAGCCTAGGTTATTTCTGCAATGCCTTTGTCCAAACTATCCGATTCAGTCCCACCGCCCGCCCAATCACCACAACAGGAACTGACACTTCCTGTTGTAGTGATTACTGATCGATGTCTTGAATCTACTGCTCTCTCATTATTGCCTCATTTCTCTTCTCCCCCTCTCCTTCATTAGCTCACAATACTTTGAATCTGTTCTGGATCTTCAGTTCTGGTGTTGTTTTGATCGTTCGATTCATACATTTCTTCTAATTTGGAATTCTTTGACACAATTTCTCTAACAATTGCTTTAATTTCATAACATTTTTATTTTTAAAATTTAAAGTAATTTTCTAATTGTCTGTAAAATTCTGAAAATTTATTTATAGGAATGAACTTTTGTATTGTTATAGACTATGACATCAATATTATATTTAAAATTGTTTGTTTAAACGATCCCTTAATCCAAGGAATGCATAGACATCTATCACGTAATGACAGTTCATTTAAAATTTTAATCCCTATTTGTGATTAATATATAAAATATATTAATATATTTCAACCCTTTATGTCTTTTATGAAATTTGTCTCCATTTATCGACATTTAACAAAAGTTTTAGAAATTCCAAAACTATTCGATATTCAATAAGAATGACTGAATTAATTAAATGATTTATTTTATAAAAATTATAAAAACCTATAAGTATAACTTATATTGATCCAGACAATAGCTGGTCACGAACCATTCTCAGGGGCATTCGAAACAGTTTCGGAAATCAACCTCCCTGTTAGTCGAGAACTATTATCTCGAGTAATATCAATTATACTTAGCTTTTTATAATTATGTGCACTCAAGATAATAAAACTATACTCAATTGATTTATTTTAATATTAAAATTTCATAGAATTGAAGCAAAAAATTAATGTGAAATCAATATTTTGTAAAAATTGGAAAACTTTTCTTATTTCGCATTTGTGTTAATCCATTCGAGAAAATATGAAACCTGTGTGTAAACGCCTAACCAATTGATAGAATAAGACATTAAAATATTATTCGTTGAGTTAATCGTTAAAATATTATAAATAAGATCACCTGGATATTGATCCGCACATTCCCAACCTTAGAGGGCATAAATTTTATAAAAGAAAAATTTACGTTAAAACACTTTTAAACAGTAAAATGTTTGACTCACCAAATGAGACGATACCTAATAAGACATATCTTCCATCATTGAATTGAAACGCCGGACCGCCTGTTCTCAAAATCATTGATCACTTCAAATCATTTTTATAATATTAGTCAGTATTACCTGAATCGCCCTTTCATTTGAATAAAAGATGATTAAGTAATTAATTAAAGCACTTTATAAGTTTAGGGCATATATTATACTTCGCAAGTGTCCTGTCCTTTAGTATATGTACATATGTTGGACCTGAAAACCAAAACACGTTTTTCAGAGTATATATTCGCACATTTCTGGTCACTAATTATTGGTAATTCCACTTTCTGTAGTGTAGGAGAAGGGGGAGCACCCGTTCGAAGTCGACCCCAACCTCCCACTGTCACTGTGCCGTAGGGGTCTTGTTGTGGCACTGATGGCAAACAAATACTGTCAATGCTTTTGTCAAATTTGAATTTGCGATCGACTTTTAACAGACAAATGTCAGAATTCATTGTATCGAAAGTAAACTTTAAAACAATTAACGAAATATAGAATTGAATGAAATATTTATTTGTATAAAACATTAATTACCCGTTCGTGAACTACTATGCGCTGCACTACATATATATGTTCTCCGACTGAATCAATAGACCCGGCGTGTATTGTATACGACTTCATTGCATTCTCGCGACTAAATTAAGGCATAAATTATTTCAAAAATTAAAGACAATTTATATCAAATACCCTTTGAAACAATGGGCTGCAGTCAAGACCCAGAAGTCATTAATAATAGCTCCGCCGCAAACAGTACTGCCACTGAATTTGATGTGAACTATGAATGGGAATTCATATCTTTGGGCATCAATTCCACCGACGATAAAGTTTTTGATAGGCTTTTTACCACAATCTGGTCGTGAAATCCTATTTATGTATTCTATTTTCGTATTAAAGTAATGAAAGTATAATTAAATTTAACTTGAAATTAAATTGCTGCAGGAATAGGACCCTGAAGGATTTCACTTTGTCCATCTTGAAGAATGCATTTTAGCACAAAAATCGGTTTTCATATCCAGAATAATCAATTTCTTATCATAAACAAAGATATTTTGAGATCGATAGATGGGTCATTTTAAGGATATGCCCACTATTATAGTCCCATTGAATCAAACTGTACTGAACAAGCTCACTTAAAAATTTAGATAATTGTGATATTAACTGACTTACGATTATTTATTTGTATTAATTGAGCAATAAATACATTAATAAAAAATATAATTTTAAAATCAATAACAGATAAATTCATTTTAATTAATTAATTTCACATTTATTTTCAAAATATGTGAATGAGTTTTAATTTTCAATATGTTTCAAATTACAGACTAAAAAATGTGATTTAAGATTAACTTTTTATTATTATTTAATTTTTAATCATGTTTGATATCGAGTTATATTGTATTTAAATTAATAGATGTTTTAATTATCAAAGATTTAAAAAATAGTAAAATTCTTTATAATTTACATTTCTTTTAACATTTTCATTAAAAACATTTAAATCTTCTAAAACAATTGGGTTTCTGTTTTGTTATGTTCTCTTAATTAATGCAATCGTCATAAGCATTCTTATAAGTTATAACAATTACATTATATCTATAGTGAAAATGGGCAGATGAGATTTTAAAAATAGGCGAGCTTTTTCAGGTTGACCGAATAATTTAAGTAGATAAGGTCAATTTGGTGGACATATTCGGGCAGAAAAAAATTAAAAATTATAATTGAAAAGATTTTATTTAATCTGCAATCTTATCAAATAGTTTGGATACAAAATAACATTAATTATTAAAGATTTAATTAATTTTTAAATTTTCTGTTGAAAATACTGTTAATGTATCAGAAATTCTGATTCAGAATTTAATGCACTTCTCTTGAGTGTTGAATAACTGTGAGTTTAATAAAGATAGAGATCCAAATTCAGCAATTATTTAAATCACAAAAACTATCCCAAAAAGCTATAACTTTTTCGATCCAATATATATATTTACTAACTCTAGTAAATATCGATGGTTTGCTCCAATCAAATGGCTCTGTCATCGACGCCACACCAATTAATTGAGCCCTTTTATTCATATAATTAATAAGAGGACCTCCAGAATCGCCCTATTATTACAAATTAAAATAAAACTACATTAAATTCGGAAATATATTAATTAGAAATACTGACAGACCAACTGCCTCTTTCATCACCGCCACAGCATATAATAGTATCATCAATATACCTTGATAAATTAAATCGCGAATCAATATATAATTTTTTGCATTCATTTTGGTTAACAATTGGCAAATCATCTGTTTTTTGGAGGATTTGCTGCAAAAGATTGTTTTTATTGTGAAATCTCAAAAGAATTGCACCATTACTTGCAATATAGCATAACTGTATTACCGTTTCCCTATAGATCCACATTCCCGTCGATATATGCAAATAGCGAACTAACCCCCAACCGACCAGAGTTGCAAATCCAGTAGATTTCTGGTCTCTTTCCGGCAAACAAATGCCATTCACTAAGTAATAACCAAAAACTTTGATCATTCGAATCGGTTGGACAAGTCTAATGAGTGCAATGTCTGCATAATTGTCTCCATTGTCTGTATAGTCTCTGTTCAAAGGATGTAATATTATTTTAGCGATTCTGTGTTCGAACCCAAATGTCCAGTTCAACGAACCAAAACTTATTATTAGACTATCGTTGAAATTATTTTCACTACAAAAATGTTTTCAAAACTAATAATATCACAAAAGAAACTTTTAAATATTTTAGACTTAAAATTATAGCATATATTAAATTAAACATTAGATTAAATTAGTTTAATTGCAAATTATATAAATTCTTTAATTCTAATCAGAAGTTTAGGTCTTTGTGTGAATATTACTAACTATTTTTGAAGACAATGAGCTGCAGTGATAATCCATTTGTGGTTTAGTATAGAACCGCCACAATTGTGGTACCTATAGGTCGAGTTTACAACCACTTTTAATGAGACCTAAATATGTAAATAAATAATTTATTTGTAAAATTTCTTTTATTAAATCAATTCAACAGATAATACAGTCCAAGGAAATTCGCCTCGTTTTGCATTCTTGCCTCCAATAACTCGACCCAATTCTGTATTCTTTAAATATGGTTTTCTACTTATCCCACATTCAGGCAAAGTTACAACTTTTGATTCAATCAGAATAAGGAAACAAAAGTAATTTATTAAAAATTTATTTAAATTTAAATTAAAAACCATAATATTTTTCAAAATGATATTTAATATGCTTTAATGAGATGAGAGATTGAATGAAATTTTAAATTAAATATTTTTTAATTAATGATTCATTAATAATAAAATTTTATTTTCAATAATCCAGAGCTGGAAACTAACAAGGGAACATAAAATCTTAAACACAGTATATAAACGGGACCAAATTATCGACACAATATTGTTTGACATGTTTTTAAATGTTAAGCAATGGTTCCCTTTATATGCAATGCATATATTTTTTTATGTGCCCTGATTAGATTCCAGCTCGGGATTTATTTCTTTGGTGAATGTTTGAAAAACGTTGGAGATTTAAATTTGAAATATATTTGAATTTATTTTACTCACAAAAATTTTTTTAAATTAAAAAACAAAAATTAGTTTACAACAAAATTGTTGATAAAGAATAAAATAAAATAAGTATATATAGAGTAAAAGTATAAGATAAGGTGTTAGAGCTGCAAAATTTTAATCCAGTGCAGGTGCTTTACATTAGTGACTTGCAATGGATTAAAATAGTTTGCATTTCAAACACCTTATCTTATGTGTATATAAATGATTGCAAATTGAAATAAAAATTATTTGTTTTTGAGTTTGTGTTCAATAAGTGAATCAGTGATTGCTTTGACGAATAAATTAATTAAATTGAAAAAATTGTGTAAAAGTTTGGAAAAAATAAGAGTGTCTGCGATATTTTTCGGAACACAAGATTTACATAAATTTACCTGAACAATGTGCAAAACATTTTCAAACAATTAATAATAATAATAACTTTAGAAATTAAATTCAATGACATTTTTCAGTTTCCTGATAAAAACATAATTAGAAATCAGTTTACTTTAAAAGATGTAAAACAATATAAAGTAAGGAAAGGTTCCCTTTATTGCTATGTAAAGTTTGGCCATTTAAAAGATTTTGTCAAACTTAAAATTATTAATGAAATACAAAATAATTTTTTAGATTCTTTGAACAGACAATCTGAACCTATAGGAGTTTCTCAGACTAAATTTACTTCACTTAAAAAATTATCTGAAAGTATTGATAAAGATTTTAGAGATTATTTTGCAAAATTGAAAATTAAGAAATAAATTAAGTTTAATTCTTATGTAATCTCATTTTCACAAATTTTATTGTTTTTATATTAATTTGTATCAATATATTTAGTAACAAAATTGTTTTTAGTCTCAATTCTATTTTTGATTATTTATTAAAAAAAAATTTTTGTGAGTAAAATAAATTCAAATATAATTCAAATTCAAATCTCCAACGTTTTTCAAACATTCACCAAAGAAATAAATCCTGAGCTCTGAATTGCCAGAGACCGTAGACATAGAAAAACCATTAATTGGCGGATTTTTTGTTTTGTTTTTTTTATTAAAATAATTTAAGAATCAAAGAGAAATTAGTTAAAAATATATTTTTAATAGGTTTTCACAATTAGTTAAATCACAAAAAATAGTTAACTAATAAAGATATTTATAATTAATTAAGTGAACTTTAATTTATTATATTATAAAATTCACTTAATCTTTTGATAACATTCTTTGTTAATCCTCTTATTTTTCTATAATTTTTAAAAATATCTTATATTTAGTTTATAATATATTATAAATTATAGTATACAAAAAGTTAAAATTTGTTTATTAAACAATATTTGGGGCAAATATTTATAAGCATAATCCTTAGGCAACTAAGAGTTAAATTTCTATGTCTACGGTCTCTGATAATTACAATGTTGATTTATTTTAATATAAAATAAAATATAAATTTCAGTTATTATACAGAATTTTGTTGTTAATTTAACAAAATTTGTTGTATTGTAATTAATTTATTTATACACTTCTCAAAAATTTCATTTACTTTTTCTATTAAAACAAATAAAAGTGTTCTGGCCAATGTTTTAGAATTGTTGAAACTTGAGTACATTTTCTTACAAACATTGAAGTCATTTATAGAAAGTTGATATAAAAATATGAAAAAACCCTGAAATATAAAAAAAATAATGAAATTAAAATCAATTATTATAACAAAATAGCAATTATAACAGAATAGCAATTATAACAGAATAGCAATCTTCTTACTTGAGATCCATTTAATAAAATGAAAATATATGAAAAATAGCTGGAAAATTGGTGAATATATAATATAAATGATATCCAGGTGATTCCGAGTAAAAAGAGGTTGAAAATTACATAGAGCATCTGTTTGAATTTTGTTCGACACTTTTCATCAGAAGTTCTAACCAAACTCTTATTGTTCAAAACCCTAAATGCAGTGTTTAGTGATATAAACAATAGAATACTATTGCAAATAATTATCCAAAGAATTGGACCTAAAATTTATTAAATAAAACGTTAATCTAATTGTTAAAAGAAATTAAGCTATAATTGACAAACCAATCAAAATCCATATATGACTTGGATATTGAGGTGAGGATATCCAACAACTTGATTAAATAAAAGATGAAAAGTTATTTAAAGTTTATAATTTGTTTATTAATTACTTACAAATGATTATATCTATCGTCAAATAAAACTTCTGAAAAAATATTTTCTTTGATATAAATGATGAGAAAAGCAATAATTAGAATAACTAATGGACAGCCATAGCCGACTATATAGAGAATATAGGACTTAAATTCTCTACTGATCCACAAGACTAGAGAATTGTATAAATGAAATCCTTCCAAAAGCATCCAAAAGAAGGAACTCAACAGTGAGTATAGTAATAGAGCTGAGGATAATTGACAAAACCACTAATGGAAAAGAAAAATGAAAATTGAATCAGGATAAAAAGATTTCACAAAACTTGGCCTTAATTACTGTAATATTGGTTCTGTCCATTCCTAGAATGACCAATAGGTTAGCAATTAATAGACAAATGCATAGATTGCATGTAATTATTGAATGCATTTCTTCCGGATTTGATTTAATCGAAATATTTTTTGAACGAATTCTTGATCTTATGATCAAATGTATGCTTAAAATCAAACTAATTGATGAAATAATACCACAAACATAAGTGAGCAATGATTTGTATATGTTTTCATTTTCTCTTCCCTCGACATCCATTAGAGCCGCAAAATTAGTCAAATGATTGCATTTGCAGACTGTGTGCCACAAATCCGATTGGTTTCCAATTTTCTCACATCCTTTAGAACTCCATTTGCTTGTATTGAAATCCCAGAAAACACATTTGATTTGATCCCCGAATTCTAATTTATTTTTATGTCTCAATCTATTTAAAAAAATAAAAAAAAATTTTAAGAAACTATTTTTATTTTGTAATATCTTTATCTGAAAAACAGATTTTTCACTTCAAGAGCTCGAATTAAAAAAGGGAATAAATGTGATATAAAGGGATTTACTATCATATTATCAGACGTCAAGCACTCTGGTTAGTTTTGTACTAAATCTTAGTACTTTAGTAACTAAAAATACAGTACTTTGAGCACAGATATCCAAAATAGCATAAGCAGAATATCAGCATACTCTCTCCTGATACTTTTTATTACTATTCCTTCTAAAGCGTACATTTAATGCAATATATCTAACAAAAGTTTGAAATTCTTTTGCTTTTCCTATCAAATCACATAAATTTTTGACGCATAGGTCTATTAAATAAATATATTCTGTAGAAAAAAAATGACATCCACTAAAGTCAAGTCCAATACCCTTTGCCAGTGACTCTAAAAATTCAAATTGTGCGCACATTTAGATTGACTTCATCCTTTGATTGGTTAGACTGCATTATATTTGATTAGTCTAAGGGAGTGACTAGTTACCCGGGGTAAGGTTTTTCGATTGACTGCCCTTTGCTATATATTTTTGACTTATACATTAACAATTTTGCGTTTCAATTTATCAATATCATTATCATACCTATACATTATTATTGTATATTGATTGTTAAATTATTTACATGAAGTATAGGTAAAATACTATATTTATCACATTATATGAGAAAGACAAAATAATTTGACAAAATGATTTTTGTTTCTCTCATATAATATCGTCAAATATTTATCTTATTGTATAAATGAATTGTTTAATAATGTTAAATATTGTGAAATGAATTTAGAAAGATAATTTCAGAAAGATAAAGTAAAAATAATATATTAAATACCTTATTATTACTTCTTTGTTGAGTTCTGTGATTTCGGAACTGCTGGATAAACTGAATGATAAGATTTCAGAATTAATTACTTGATATTCACTTAAATTTCCCAATAAATAACTGCTTATATTCCGAATTATAGTCCCGACGGCTGTAGTACTTCTTTGAAGAGAAGTATTGAGAAATTGAGTGTTTGAAGGGATATATATCGACGAATAGTTGTATTTAGTTTCAGGAAATATTAATTCATTGCTTATATTAGTAAAGAATGTGTTTATAAAAAAGTCTTTTGTATAAATTTCAACCAAATTATTTGATGAATTCTGTTTCGAACACAAGGTATAGGAAGAGGACTGAGTGCTAATCAGTATTTTTGAGGCCAAACTAGTTTTCTCTTTGGCGGTTGAGTTATTCCAGGCGTACTTCTGGTCTATTATATGACTGAATGTTTCGACGATATTATTCGCGTAAATCTCAACACTATTTAAATCGCTTTCATTTGTTTTGTCAACAAATGTCTGAACTTTTGATATGATATCCAAGACTTGTGAAAGTTTTTCACTTTCGACTATTGTATTATTTTTGGTCGTTTTATTCGATATAAATTCAATCACTTCTATAGCTTTGCCTACGCTTTCAATATCTGAAATATTATTTTCCAAATGATTTAACCATTCATTACAATCCTTCCAATCGGGACCGTTTGGGTCGAATAAGCCGTTGTCCAAACACTTCCAACTGGCGTTTCCCACCCCATGTGGACAGTCAACAAACGAATGGTCACCAACTGGTACTGAAGGCCACAGTTTTATTCCGAATTTATCTTTATATTCATTTTTTGCATTGCATTTAATTATGTGTTCGGATATACTATTCTCTCGTTTATCTATTTTGTTCGTTACATTACATTCAATGGCACTGGAAGTGGAGTTGTGTTCAGTTGTTTGAATCGTAGAACTAATCACTTCAGTCTGTTTGGTCACAACTACTCTATTCATAGTTGTATTACTGGTTTCTGTGATTTCAGTTGAATTAATTTCTAAATCTGTAATAAATCTGATTGAATCAGTACTGTTAGTACTGATAGAACTGTTGGACGTTTCCGGGGATTCATTCCAATGAATATTTGTTGAGTTTTCAGATTCTGTTAAATAAAAACCAATTATTTTTATATCCATTTAAAGAATTACTTCTTAAATGAATACCTGTTTTGGATGAAGAATAGGTGAAATGTAAGAAATTAAATATAAAGATATGACAAAGAATTGCTTTGAAAATCATTTTTTATTATAAATTATATAATTATAACAAATAGTTTCTGATTTGTTGGACAAAATTGTTTTATTAACAATTAGAGACATTTCTTGAATTGCGAGACAATTCTTTTGGTTAACAGATATTGATTTTCTTTACATTCTTTAGATATGACGTTAAATATGAAATCCAATAATTGATTCTTTGCTGAGTTAATAGATTTTCTCATTGGATCACAAAAACTAAATATAAATGTATTTTCTATTCTTATCTCATTTTTTTCAGTTATTTATTTCATA
>JAQFXN010004018.1:0-10245 GCA_034693365.1 Liacarus xylariae
TATTATTAAATACAGTTAAAATTCTATCTGTGCTATACAGAGAACACATCGCATAAAGCAATTTAATTGGTTTTTTGATTATAAGATATTTTTTTGAATATTACAACTTTGATAGCATTTATTTTGATAAGAAAATCAATATTTAGTTTTAGCCATATTTTTTAATTCTATGAAGAATTTGGATTAATTCCATGTGAATTATAGAATAATCTTTAAATGTAGTCTAGCTCATAATGACATAAGTAAACAAGTAGAAATATATTCATTAAAATATATTCTTTAGAAAATTCAATTATGAAGTTCTTTTTAATTTATATTAAAGTAAACTAATTGAAATTTTCATTAAAATAATTTGAATTGAATTTCATGATATATTTTACGAATAATTTATTTGTTTTCACAATACAATACTTTCACTGCCAGAAGTGATGTTACCAAAATTACTCCTTTACCCCTGAGGAAATAAAATGTTTTCAAGCTTTACCGACATTTGCTAAGTGTACAGAATATTTAAAAGCTAAGACATAAAACAACATGCTACAAGAAATTTCTAAAGTGGTTACCATTTTTGTAACTCTATTGACCAGTAGCTTTGGCTATAAGACCCTAACAATCCATTTAATATATCTAGGGGTGGCCAATGGGTGTATAGCCTAAATACCCTCTGTCTCGAACATTTAGGGAGACTGAAAATTCCTCTGTCTCGAACATTTTGCAAAATACCCCCTCCCCTGACTCTTTGCGTGGGAGGCAAAAAAATTTGCTTTTACCTTATCCTGCGCATTTTTATATTTTGAAATTTTGTATACCCCTGACATTTTGAGAACAATTTACTCAAAATACCCCCACCTGACTCGCTGGCACTGGCTACCCCTGAACATGTCCTTTCCCAACAACACAGTGTATAAAGAATAAAGTAATATCTCCTAAATTTTCAGATAGGTCTTTATTATATCCCTTTTTGGTTATGTCCGCTTTACTCTTTTGCATACTCTTAGAGCTTGTGGATTAATTCTGCCAGGTCAAATAATTCCGCATCATTGATTAATTTCAGAATATTCAGTGTGAAAACAATTTCTAATGGATTGAAATAACAATGAATTTTCTTTAGGCAAAAAAACCATAACATAAGATAAAATTATTACATTAAGGACTGAGAATTCATTATTCATTTATGAATAATATATTTGACAAACCAATGAAACAAATATAGAAAGTACTGCTTTGAAGCACTGGAGTAATTATAGAGAGGGGAAGAGAAGAGAATTTATATTTTGTTTATAAATTAGGAATTCAAACAAATGTAGTCTTACTCTCATTTGCACTGAGAGATCATCCATTCTCTTCTCAAATGTGTGTTATATTCAATTTAATTTTTCAGATCATAATATTCTCTGTGCAGATGTGCACTGCATTTAAATCATTGCCTATTTATCATTCGTTATCTATTTTCACATACACTGCACACAGACATAGCGTTCGATATGTATCTCATTCTATGGTAAATATGAAAAGTTTGAAAAAATAATAACAAAAGACATTTGTTTTTGAATTCAGATAACATTCAAGTTTTGAAAAATAAAAACTTAATTTGAATAACAAAACAGATTCAAAATAATAATTGATTGCTTTGGAATAGAGGAGAATTTATAGCAGACTTACTCTGAAGAACGTCATAGTACTGCCCCCTTCCAGGGCCCCGTATTTGATTTTGGACTGAATGGCCAAGTCTTCTACACTTTCAATCGGTGTAATTACACGATCGACAGTAAGAAATGCGGCCAAATTGGCCGTATATGAGGAGATGAGGATGAGTGTGAAGAACCACCAAATGGCACCGATTATTCGGGTAGATATGGACAAAGGGTTTAAATCACAGCCCTTGCAAACAAGCGATTGTGAAAAATGGTTTTATTAATATATTTGTAATGCAAATCATTTGAATTGCGAACAATTATTTAAGTTTATATTTAGATACCTGTTTCATAAGTGTGACGACTGTGAACCAGAAGGAATCGGCTAAACTGAACTGATTCTCCATTACATCGGATTCCTATTGGAATAATTTTGTTTTAATTGTAAAGAATATTCTTAATTGCAGGCATTTGTATGCGATTGCAGTGAAAACTTTACTGTTATTGGAAATCATTGCACTTTAAGTCTAATGTATTTTTTTCCTCTAAAATCAAGAATGACTTTATTGTATACAGTATTTACAGTAGATTTCAACTATTTATATATCTTATACATCGTTTTACAAATGTACTGTACACTACACTGTTATGTAGCATATGAGCCAAGTTTTCATTAAAACAATAATGTTTTTCAATTATTTTATAATTAATTGTTCTCTACTTTCAAAATGTTTTCCGAGAAAACTAATGGATTTTTGAGTTTTAGGTTTTAAGAACAGCTAAAATATTAAGCGAATAAATATCTGGAAAAACACTTTTTGAACACAACTGCGGAAATACACATTTTTGTGGTCTTTTGAGTTATGAGTAGTGCTAATGATTGTGTGGACATAAAAGAAGTGGTAGTAGTAATACCTTTTCACACGGATGTGGATTTCGCCATTCAAATGGACTAAATCGGGCCACAATGAACAGAGTAGAGCTGACCAGGATATAGGCCACCACCACATACAGCCATATATCCACAGCTAATGGGCTCATGAATGAGAACAGTCGGGTTGGCATTTGTGTCGGAATTTTGAATAAGATTCCAATCCCTAAATTCATGAATGGTTTGGTAAAATCGATAACATTTTCTCGCGCATAGCTTATTGTCATGGGTGCCAGTGCCAGATCTGCCTTCTGATATGTGTGCAATTTTTAATAGAAAAGAAAAGGACGGGTCAGTCAGTTATGCACTCATTTGGAGTTAATTTGATTGAATAGTCAATTATTCGAAGGCATAGAGAAATTGAATGACATTTATGTATCAAAAAATATTATAAATTGTATTAAAATTTAAGAATTGTCTTACTCTAAGAATCAATTCTCTAACCAATCCATTCCATTCTCCTGTTGTAATATTTTCAGCACCGAATCGTTTGTCAGGCACTAAATATAATTCATAATTAAAGCCCAACTCTTTTGAGATGGCATTCAGGAGATCAATACAAAAGCCTTCGTATTTGACTGGAGTCGAGGAGTTGTATTGCTTTAACATTATATAAGGCTTTGACTGAAAGATAATATAATATAATAATACTTTAGTTAATCCAAAATCATATTTTCCCAAACAATTGTCACTTCAATGTAAAATTCAATTAATCTAAAAAAATGTTGAATTTAATAACAAAATAGGTTTTGGAGAACTCATTCACCGGAAACCCATTGAATTGTAAAAAAATTAGTGTCCAATCAATTGTATATAAAACTGAAAGTTTGAACAAATTTTCGATTTCGTGCTATTTTTTTCAATTTATGGTATTTATGACTCAAAAAGTAACAAAACATTTAGAAAAAAATATAAGAATAGTTTTGAAGACTTCAAATGAAATGAAAAATTCCAACAAATATAGCGCTGAAAAAGTCAATGTTTTTTATGATTCATGAGTAAAATGTAATTTTTCGACATTCCATTAAATTTTTTTAGATTCTCTATAGAAATTCGTATTGAATGCAACCAATCATAAGTGTTTGGAGGCATTCATAACAATTCAATGGATCAATGTTTGGCTCAGTTTTTCTTTAACTTATAGTCAAAACTCACAGATATTTAGGAAATATTCTTTCATATAATTGAGACTTCAGACAACAATTTTGAGAATTTTAATTAAATCTTTCGGAACCCAAGATAAAAAATGGATTGAGGATTGAAATTTCATATATAAAGCATTTTTTTTAAATAAAGAATAAAATGCAAAAAAATGAATTAATAAAGAAAAATCATTGAAAAACAAAATTCTTTTATTTAATGAGAATCAATAATAAAAGTGAATTAACACTGATTTAAAGTCAAGTCTTTTAATTTAATATGATTTTGATTGACTTGATAATATTTCGCAACAAGTAAAATGCCAAGGGACAACAAAGGTTGAACTACCCTATAGTATCAATCTTTGGTTCAAACTAATATTTCAAATATCATATAATTTAATCGTCAGATCGAAGTGAAAACATTGAATCATTTTAACAATTTGGTTAAAAACTCATATTTTATTTAATAAAATATGTAGTTTTATTTCCTTTTATATATTTCGCAATTATTTACTTATTTATTGCATTACTATGTTTAAGAATATCTTTAATAATTAACATAAGGATTAGATTTCGTTTAATTTAGTCAATCATTTATTCATTAAACATATTTGAATACAAACCTCAATAGTTGTCACTTTGAGAGTAATATTATTGTAACCAAATTCTCTAAATGCATGAAATTTTGTAATATTGAGCCCGGAATCGATCGTAAATTCACCCACCTTTTAATATAAGAACAAAAAGAACCTAATGTCAGTGCATTTATAATTAGATAAGCTTAAGAATAATACTTTGTCCAGTTCTAATTGCCTTAACTTTAATAAATCCATTTTAACACTCGAACGCATGCCTTCTTTGAATGATATCTTTCCGGTTAAGCCTTGAAATTCAACCTAAATTTTATTAAGAAAATGAAAAAAATTTGTATTTTGAAATTGAATTGAAAAGTTTAAAATTGAATTACAACTCTTGATATATAAAAAGTAGAGTTTTAAATATTTTATATGTAATAAATTGAGTTAAAAAAATTATTTTCATTCAAGTTTTGAAAAGTGAACATAAAGTTAATATTGAATTGAATTCATAATCTTTTTATATATCAAGCTCTGAGCTTTATGCATTAGAAAAAGTATGTTCTTCCTAGATTTTTTTCTTGAATTTCGTTGAAATCTCGATTTCTTAAGACAAATTATATTTATCAATGAGCATGTTTCTGATTTAGAAAAACAAGATAATTTTTCACAATCAACACTGAATGTCAAATCCAAACAGTTTCTTTATCATGCACACTTAGTCTTTGGCTCATAAATTTATACTCCTTCCACTTATTATAAGTCATTAATCTAAATTTTTGTATTCTTTAAAAAAAAATCTTTACCCCTGGCTATTCTTGTATTGTATAGAAGATGCTCAAAATCGATCAAACAATAGAAATAGCGAAACTCTTTATAATAAAAAAAATTGATTATAATATAATTTCATTGTTGGAACTTGTTATGCTCTCTAACTCTAGTTTATTAAGTTTATGCCTCGACTTCTTATGAAATTAGTTATTCAATGAACACATAGAAAAGAAATTCACCGAAGAGTAAATAAAAATTGATAAAAGACTCAAATACTCTGTATTGTGCAGTAATTATATGTTTGAACTTTCAATTTACTTCACAAAATCTATTCCAATGTCAACATTTAAGTCTCAATTCTGTATATCTGTATGTTTTGTAATATAATTTGAATAAGAATTTTTGGACAAAATAGTTTTCCTCAAAGCTATTCCACATTTTACACATTTATTCAATGAAATATATATTTCTTTTGATGACTTTCTATTCAAATATGATATTAATATAAATATATTCACAAATATATTTGAATATAATATTTTTTTGTCATTTTATTGCGCGAAATATGATTGCGTTTCGCATCTCATCTATAAATTGAAGGATAGGCTCATATATTTGGATAATTTCCTGTCTCTGCTGTTCGACATTCAATAGATTCGTTGATTCAATGCATAACTTATATGTTTTAGAAGTGCTTCGCTTAGAAATAAAATATTTATTAAATATAACAATAAAAAAATGGAAATTCAATGGAGAAAAAGAAAAGTTAGTCAAATATATTGTTCTCTATATAAAGAAGTTTTATTATTTTTTGTGTATATATTTTTAGTTATTCAATAAATTATTTATATTTGACTTCATTTTTAGTACTTATGAGAGATTTCTGATATTTTTTGGAGATTATATTCATTGAGCTCTTCTTCCTATTGATGTACAGCCGCTCAAATTAGAGCATGCTGAACTGGAAAATTATTAATCGGATTAGTATTTTCTATAAATTTTGACAGTAAGTGTTGAAATTCAAAATTTAAATCGCTTTATCAGTTGAGCACAAAATTGGTATTGATTCAAATCGCCAAAATACATTTCTCGAAACAGGCATTTCGCGAACTTGATTCATTTTGCCGAAATTCAAATCGCGAAAAAATATATACATTTCGCCGAAATTTTGCGTTTACAATGTAAAACATAATTTATGTATAGTATAAAGTGTCAGTAATAGCTATTAACGATACAGTCAGTTTTCTTGTCAAACCAACAGGATAATTATAATAGATTTATAACTAAAAATTATTTTAATTTTCGTATTATTTAATTTTTTTAACAATTTTCCTAAGATCATGTATTATTTTTTTTAAATTTGAATGTTTATGAAAAATATTTCGCGAAATGTATTTTGACGATTTGTAGCTAAGCCCATAAAATTATAAGATATCATTTTTGAAGTTAATTTAGTTAAGAAAATCTTAATTTATTTTATAATTTTAAAACAATTATTTAATTACTATAAAGTCGTGCCTGATTTTGATAACTGGCTGAACTTAAAATACTCTATATGGTAATCTTAATTTATAGAAATTTTAATCTCATTTACAACAAAATTAATTAATAAATACTGAATTCAATTTAATTAATTAAGCAATATTTGAATATTTCATAAATTTGAGCTCAACTTATTAATTGATTCATAAATTGATAGAAAATATCCAAATTGACAAAATATTAATCTGATAATAAACTTTCAGTTCACCATGGTTAAACGTGAATGACTGTACTAATGAGTAGTCTTTGCAATGAAATAAGTTATAAATGAATTTATGGCCTCTTTTAGACATACAGGTTATGTATAGGACTTTCTATTTCCTGAAGACTTTTTTCTTTCCATCTGATAATCCTCACCACAATTCGAGACACCTTTACTCGGACTCAGATTTAGATGACTGACTGTAAAGTGAATTGAAGGGACGCTTTGAGACAATATTATCGTAAAGAATCTCAAAGCTCTCCATTAAATTCTTCACAACTTATTCTTCCAAAATCACTACTGAATTCTATGTTTTTATTTAATCGATCGATAAATTGTTATATTATTAACAGGGATGACCAAGGTCCAAAACCACAGGAGATATTTAAAGTTTAATTTCGTTTTAGTTCAGTAATTTAATCAGGAGTGGCCAAGGTCGGCCGAGTTAGGGCGTATAGAGGTGGATGAATTTTGGCAAGTTTTTAGCAAAAATGATAAAATAAAGGGGGAGGGGGTAAGGTACAAATTTTCTATCGGCTCAAAGTCAGAGAGTTATTTATGTTATACCCAACAGCTTTGAATTTCGATGTTATACTCAAGAATGCAATTGAAATAAATTTTCAAATCCCGAATTTTCGATTTTGGCTAATCTCATCAGAAAGACATTATCAAATGGCACATAATTTCTCATGGAACCATATTCATATCTCATATAGTTTATTTTTTAAAAGAATATTCTCGATGATAACATCGAAATTCAAAGCTGTTGATTATAACAAATTAATTATCTTTAATGCTATTTCATAATGACCCGCTTATAATCACCCCGTTTAATATCACATTCGACTATTATCACTGCACTTTCAAAACACAGTACGCTCCTATGGGAACTCTAATGTTAAAGCTATCGGTTAATATCACATCGGATATAATCACATATCGGTTATAATCACCTATATTTACAACAAATATTGCATGAGAACACTCGCATATAATCGCAAACCTTAAAATTCCATATAAAATATCATTGAAAGTAAAATATTTCTGAATAAGAGGGGCCCATTCAGTGTCTCCTGCTTACAATTTAGGCAGAAGTGAATCTGCCTTTTTGCTGCCCGTTTTTCTGCCAGCTGCTTTGCTGCCCGTTCAGTATTACCCAATATTTTGCAACCTTTATTAATAAACTAATTTATTTGACCAATATTTTTACAAAATTATTGATTTAATGTTTAACTGTATGTTTAACTACTATTATAGTGAAACACGTAGTCACCTTATAAAACTTAAGAAGGGTGGATTATTCTTACACTTTATTTAGCTCGTATTCCTTTAAGAATTCGGGCTTATAGATTTGAGATGTCTGGTGTGTGTGTGCGTGTGTGTGTCTGTTTGTCTGTCCCCCCAATGAACCAACCACTGACACTTACCACCCATCTACCACTGACAATTACCACCCACATACCACTGATCCTTACCACACACCTACCACTGAAACTTACCACCCACATACCACTGACACTTACCACCCATTTACCACTGACACTTAACACCCACATAATACTGACCTTTTCCACCCACATACCACTGATACTTACCATCCATCTAGCACTGACACTTAACACCCACATAATACTGACCCTTACCACCCACCTACCACTGACCCTTACCACCCACCTACCACTGACACTTACCACCCACATATCACTGACCCTTACCACCCACCTACCACTGACATTTACCACCCACATACCACTGACCCTTACCACCCACCTACCACTGACCCTTACCACCCACCTACCACTGACACTTACCACCCACATACCACTGACCCTTACCACCCACCTACCACTGACACTTACCACCCACATACCACTGACACTTACCACCCACATACCACTGACCCTTACCACCCACCTACCACTGATACTTACCACCCACATACCACTGACAACAATAGTGAACTTTCATTTGTTTATATAAATATATGAAATAATGATTTAAAATCTGTTTCTAAATATTAAACACTGCATTATTGTTTAGTAGGAATAGTGGGAATATTTATATTTGAATTTATTTTATCATTCATTAAACTATTCTTATTATATTTTTATTTTAAAATTTCCCAGTTTTCTAGAAATTTCCTAGCACCATTGTGTTCTTTTAAACAAAGAAACTAAGAAAAAGAAATCAACGTAAGATGCGAGATATACCGCGTGCTTTTGCACAGTAAGATTGTTTGCTGTGCGCACATACAAAACATGGGGTTCTCACGAGTTATTGTTAATTTGTAAGAAAATAAATAACGTCAATAAACAAAAAATGTTCTTATTTTAAGATAGTTAAAATAGTTGGTAATCCATGAAATAGTTAATTATAGTTAAAATATAACTTTGCTATAATTGTCCTCAAGTCATGATTTGTCAATATCCTAACTCCTAGGTTCATGCGATATAGATATAAAATAGTTTTTATAGGTGACTTTTGATTCTCTGCTAATAAAGAAGATGTGGGTGGGTGGTCGGGAGGGGTGGAATGGGAGGTAATCTTTAGAGCTCGGAAATATCGGGAGTGAAAATCTATGAAATCGTTCGGGAATCGGGAGTTAAAAATGGCTTAAATCGGGAACAATAAAGTCTCCGCTTCGAGGAAAAAGGAATATATAGATTCGTTTGCACCACTCCTACCGCCTAGATTGCCAAATTTTATGAGAGCAGATGTATGTACAGTCTATAAAAGAATACCGTACTTGAACATTACTATAAGAACAGATAATATGCTTATCTCGTTATCATTTTTCTAAATTTGATATCACTTTTTGAATCGATTAATCTGTTGATCACTATTTGAAAATTATTTTATACTTTATTTTTATCCTTAAACTTAACATTGATTCTGAAAACAAACAAAATAAACATATTTAGTAAAATATAATTGATTTTGAATTGCAATTATTATTGATTATATTTACTGTAAATTGTAAACCAATTGATATAATATAATTTATTAACTCTACAGTATTATACCAATTAGTTTACAATTAAACAACTACTATATCAAATAATAATATTTAAAAATATTTTTGAGTTTTTTAATCAATATTTCAGTGAATATAAACCAAATAAAATAAATATATATTTTGGAATGCCCTAATTATGCGGATATCTTGATATGAAAATGTTGCTCGCACTGCTTGTTACAAAAAGGGGAAAGTTTTCGTTTGAGAAAAATTTAATTGAAAATCTAAAACAATAATATTCAACTTTCTAAATATTTTTTGTTTTTAGAGTATAAATTGGTAATGAAATTTGTGTTTTGTCTCAAAGAAACAAGCAGGCACTATTATAGTCATTAACTCATGACTAAGAACTCTTATATAGAGCTCATGTTGATTTTAGCGGGCATCAATCAGATAACTCTTAAATAGCTATTAATAGTATATAGCATTACT
>JAQFXN010004019.1:0-10243 GCA_034693365.1 Liacarus xylariae
TAAAACCAACATTTCTTAAAGTGTTTGAAATGATGTCGGGTTTGGTTTCGCCCAAAACTATTGGTCTCACAGATGGAAAAGAAATAACAAAATTAAATAATAAAACTATGTTTTTGTTTAAAATTACAAAATTGAATAACGAAAAGATTATTCCAATTTTGGCTTTCATTTTCTCTTTCATTCCATACATTCTCTATTGCACTCCATTGGAGACTATAGTGTTTGGTATTCCTAATACTCTATTATACATTGGTTTGTGTTATTATATCTGTATTATTCTTATATATCAAGTCATATATTTTTATTTGTTGTGCTATTATTTGAAAACCAAAATTAAGATATTAAACAATTCAATAGTTGATAAAAATAGAATAATAAATTCAAAACTAATTAACACATTTGAATCAATTTATAGAGAAATAAATGAATACAATTCATGATTTTGGTCTAAAATATTATTTATATTCTGGTTAACTCTGGGAAGTATTATTATACTATTTTTATATATAATCTTGTTCGCTTCACTAAATCTACAATCTTCGATTATATTAACCTATATTTTTATCATGTTATCGATATTATTTCTGTTACTTATATTCACGGCTTCGTCAGTCAATTCTGAAGCGAATAAATCCTATAAACTATTGAATTGTGAATTCGCTAAATCGTATGGAAACAAAAGAAGAACTTCCTTAAATATAATAGGCCCATTTAATATCTTTCGATTTAAAATAAAAGTAGGTAAATTCAAAAAATTTCCATTATAAACCGATTCACATTGCTGACTTTAAGTTCTAGCACAGAATAACCCATTTAATTTCGGCAGTATATTGCCAAGTCGCATACAAGAAAGCTTTTTGAGATAACCTTTTTGAATTTTTATTAAAATTTTGGAAAAATATTATTATTTTGTAAAATTCTTGCTAAATTTGATCAAATTTTGTTTATATTCTTGATGTATTATTCGATATATTGTTAAATTACGTCATTTTTAATATAATAGTAAGAATTTGCGGATTACGCAATACCTCTCCTTCTTTTCAAAATTTGTGACGTCACAGGTATGAATATTCCCAAAACAATATAAAATACCCATTGAGATTTCTTACCTTTTGCATCAATGAATATTTCACTGTTTTTAAGCAAACTACCATATACCTATTACAATTTATAGTTTTAAAACATGTTTATCACAAATTGCGTGCAAAAAAAATAATTTTTTGGAAAAACACTCCTCAGACCCACTGGGACCAAATTTGGCAAAATACGGCATTTTACTCACCCTTACGCTCATGTAAAAAAACACACCTCCTAAAATTTAGGATCTTCGGCATCCCTTGGAGTAAATCAATCCATTGTTTAAAGGATATTTGATAAAAATATATAAAAGACTTAATTAATTTTAAATAAGAGGAAAATTAAAATTAGTCTTGATAAGTGTTAAAAATTTCTAGATTTTGTTTTATAACTGTAATGTTCTCATATTCTAGAATATTGTAATTGTTTCATTGTACCAAAAATAGCATATAATATTTTTTCTGTGTTTGCAATTAAAGGATTCTTGAAGATATTATTTTGTCTATTCATACAAACTTTAATAACTAGATTTAACAATGAGTGTGACGTTTTTTTAATCCAATCCCATTTTATTCGATCTTGTCCCTGCAAAACCGGGGATTTCAACCCAGGCAGGGATCACTGCTTGACTCAGAGGTATGACAGCGAGGATGTGTCACATTGAAAGAACACACCTGGGCCCTCCGTATTGCGAAGCTAGTGGCGATAGCTGATCGCATACAACCAATTGACGACCCTTGGTTTGGGTCCGTGGTCATCTTGCCCATCTCACGCCCAACAAACTAAACTCAGAGAGAATGATTGCTCACCCTGGGCAGGGGCTCGAACTTACTACTCTATTGCATATTAAGCAGAGACATAGCCGTTAGTCCACCCTGCCATACTCCCATGAGTGTGACCTTAGAATTGGCCATTAGCATGGATTTTTTAGAAAGAAATAATCATCACGTTAAGCTGAAATTTGTAAAAATAAATATTTGTCTCAATACTAAATTGATTTGGTAATAATTAATTTTTAAATTTGACTCTAACTGAGATTTTAATGTAGTTTATATTAGGTATTTTTCCTTTTGAAATGTAGATGTTTGACAATAGAAAATTTGCCACATTTGTGAACAGAAGCTGAACATGGTCTAATGGATAAAGCATACTCCAATATTGTCAATGGTAGCTAATTCGATTCATAGTTCATCTTTGATTATTTATAATATATAGTCAATCTAATTTTCTATTAATAAAAATTTCATTTCGTTAAAATGTTAATAAAATTATATAAAATAAACAAGATGATTTTTTTAATAGATAGTTAGACTAAATGAATATATTTTGAAAATTACAAATAATAAAAGAAATGGTCTCAAAAAGGACTCGAACCAGATAACATTGGTACTATAGTAGTATGCTCTAACCACTATACCATGGCAAATTTCGATTTACAAATGTGGTAAATTTTCTATTGTTGAACACCTACAGTCAAGACAATTATAAACTGGACACGATATCCGTTATCATTTCACTTATCCATTTATTGTTAATCAATAATGTTTTATTTCTTTGGTTGGTTTTATCTATGAGTTTGAGATATATTTATCAGTATTAATTAATCATTAACTTAAAAAGTTTGAATTTAAGTAATCCAAATTATAAATAATCCCTAAATACTGTATTGAAAATAATGAAAAGTTTACTAGGTTGTATCTATGAGTATGAAACAATTTAAAAATTAAATATATTTTTTTAAAAACTATTATTATTAACAGATGCAGTCGAATTATTGAACGAATTGGTGATAGAAGAGTGGGATTTTCGTGTTGGAAGTTATTTATTATCAATTATTTCCGATTTTATGAAGTGAGTGAAAATTATTCTGTTGCAATATCATTCATATAATAAATTTTTCTAATCATTTTACCAGGTTATCTCATTGCTTTCTTTATTGTTCCTGAAAATGATTGAAATCTCCAATAATTAATCTCTATAAGATATTTATATATTTAATGAAAACCTATCTTCTTATATGTTCCATTATAAGAAAGAACATGTTAATTTTACAAGATATATAACATAAGATATCTGTAATAATCAAATTATTTCAAACTTGCGGGCAATAAACTAAACGTAATTTGATTGTATATATTTGGTTATTAATATTTGCCTGTCGTTCAAATAGTCATAATATATCATATGAAGCTATTTATTGTCAATCATATATATAGTCTACGTCGGAGTTTAAGATCCTTTTAAGGGCGGTTTGTTATTAATAGGTAATACTATTATCTAATTTATGAACCAATCACTGTATTATTAATTAAGTTAAAGTTCAATAAAAAATTTATCAATCTAATTTTTTTTGATTATGAACAAGAAGAATTTTTAATTTTCGAATTCCCTAATTGTTAAATAATTTGATTTTGTAATGTTATTTAAATTAATGGAATTATTTCTGGTTTTAAAAAGTATGAAACAATTTTAATTTTATAAAAGTCGTATAAATGTTCATGAATTTGAGCAAGAAACTAAATGGAAAAATTGAATAAATTCTTCATCTCAGAGGTATTTAGTATTTGGTATTTTGGCCATACCCTCACATTGGGCATCCTTATCAATAATTGTATTTGATCATATTCACTTTTATCATTTTATATTGGAAAGGACTATATTTTTTAAGATGTAATACTTAAGTATTTACTGTGACTTAAATATTTGTGTTAATAAATATTTTAAGTCTTAAGTGCAGATAAATCAGCTTATGCACCCTATAATGAAGCGTTCTCTATCGTTACCAACCGTTTCTCGCCAACGGCCATCTGTTCGCGTAGTTGTGCGAGCGTCACCATGTACATTCCACCAGAATCCAACGCCAACTAAGGTAACGCTCTTCCCTTAGATCTATCGCTCTCTCGCTGTCAGCACCTGTCCTGAGCTTTGTTCAATCCTGGGTCGTGGCGGTGTTCTGCGTGGCTGACCGGACTCAAGATGTTAAGTCTTGAACGGGAGTTCGGACCTCTGTCGCTAGCATACAACCCAAATCTTGGTGTGGGTCATCTCATATATTGAGGAACATGTCTCCTCGGACTGGTCAACACTGGACCTCTAGGCACTTTAAAAGCTCACCCAACCTATAGTTACCAATCGGCTTATCCTTACGAGACCTGTTTTATAGGAAAACAATCCCCTGGTTCGGTACCAAGCCGGAAGGCCTAGGTCGAACTCTGTGTTAAGCTGATTAACTTAGAGAAATATTCTTTCGAGTTGCGGACATAAAATAATATTGCACTTGTGCGCTTAAACCGATGTAAGATCTATCACAAAAGTGATTAGATGTTTAAAAGACATCCTTGATTATAATTTATTATCATTAGCTTTAAGTCTATTGATGCAAATACTTTCAGCTCTTGTTCTGGAAAACCCATCACCTCTGTAGCAATCCATCACGTGATAGTTAAGTGTTTCACGTACACTGTAAAAGACCAGAGAAATGAGATTCAATACATGTGTTCAATTCTCTTCTCATCATCCTAAATCCCAATAATGCAAAAAAAGCTTATATGTGTTTTAATAATATTTATTATAAAAGGGTTAACATAATAATTAATAGGCTTTATCTTCAGCTTAATAGGTGTGCATACAAGAGGGCACTCAGAATATGTCCTGACATCTTTATCCTTATAAAGGCCTAATAGGTATGCACCACATGAAGGCTATCTAAGCGTAGGTCTTATGAGCACTAATAGGTATGCACCAAACAAATTGTCATGTTTGCTAACTAAACTGTCAAATAATAAATCGCCTTTACAAAATACATAACAATATTATCATTTTATTTAATATTTGTATGTAATGAAACAGATAAATTAAAAATGCAAATATCACAAATACTGTGTATGTAGGGGGTGCTAGTGACATGCCACTTCGTAAATTTATTAGTAGTAAAGTTGTATTATATTTAATTCACCAATGTTTGTTTTAGATTTATTTAATTTTCTCATATTCGTTATCATTTCCAGTTATTCAACTTTTTTGGTTGTTATATAATAGCAAAGAGTTGTTATTCTACCTTTGTGCATTTACCTACGATCCCACCACACCAATCATGGAATAATTTGTGATTATGGTCATTGCAAAATAGACAATTGCACAAAATCTATTGATTCCATTTCAAAATTTTCATCTTTTTATAGAAAACATCGTCGGCTAAATTATCAAACACATTTTTAGAAATATTTTCAAAGATAAGGAAAACAGATCTATCATAGAATACCATCTTTTAATTTCGGCCAGATAGTTCCTAGCTGCTTATGTGTTTGCATTCCATTTTAGCAATTTTGCGAGAACTGTCAAAAGCGCCGCTATTGAATGATATTTTTTAAAACTCTTGAAGAATTAGTCGAAATATTATGAAATTAAGTCATTTTTAAAAGAATTCTATAGAAAATTGATGAAATTACGCAATACATTCCCCACGTCCTCTTCTGTGTAAAATTTATGACGTCACACGCAGGAATATCCCCTAAACTAAAATACCCCTTGAGATTTCTTCCTTTCCCCATCCATTAATATTTCACTATTATTATGAAATGTTGTATTAATAGACCATAAATTGACTAATTTTTCTTTGAATTAAACTTGATCTAAATTTTTGAATTTCAAAAATATACCTATATTTTGCATTAATGAAATAATTATTAATTTTATACGAAGAACTAAAATGTCTTAATTATAATTATCACTAGAATTTTGAAATAACCTGCTGTTAGTTAATTAAGTTAATACTAGTGCAAACTAATTAGTATTTCTTAATTTATAGATCTCATGATGATTATAATTCTCAAATATATTTTAAAATAAAATTTTATAATTTATTTAGACTTAACATTACAATCAAATAAACAAAGCTCACCGAATCCACTTTAAAGAATAATTCCACCAATTCAATACTTTATTTTCCTGTGCGCAAATCTTCTAACAAATATATATTGCTAAATTCAAAATAGAAAATCATGTTTTTCATCATTTAATACTGAGTCAACTATTTGGAAATCTTGATTTCCATTTTATAGAGGATATGTTTCGCAATGTATAAACTGTAATTTTCCAATTTTACTCTGGAACATTTCAGAAAACTCGTCATGTTATTAATGTGTATACTTGACCAACTGTATTTTTATCATCTAGTTCATCATGAAAGTGATAAAATTTTTAGAATTGTTTAGATTAATAATGCCAATAAATTAAAATGGAATCAATTGATACAAACAAATGTTTGCCAAACAATTTGATTTTAAAACCAGCGGAAAATCATTTGTTTAGAATTGGTTTATGTCTTAATAGAAATGATTATAATATCAATACTAATAAAAGAAGAAGTTTTATACACAAACCTATTGTTGTGTTTACTGTATGTGTTATTATATTTATTATGAATTTCATCAATATTTTAACAGAAGATGAAAATTCATATAAACTAATAGTTTTTGAAGACTTTGCCCACTTTTTTGAAATGAGATTTCATTTCAATTTTATAATATTAATTGAAGTAATGCTATGTATTTCTTCACAATTAGTGTATTTCTATAATTATATGAAAGGAATAAAACCAACATTTCTTAAAGTGTTTGAAATGATCTCGGGTTTGGTTTCGCCCAAAACTTTTTAGGATATATAATTTCGTTTTTCTATTGCAGACACACCTAAAATTGGTATTATTTCCTCAGTTGACTGGTCTTTCCCATTCATTATTCTACATGAACATTACAGAATATGAAAGTATATGTTTGACACAATTAACAATATATTATTGTACAGAATTCGTATAAATATTAAAAAACTTTCAAATCTCCAATCGATAGATAACAAGGCTATTAATATTAAAATATTAATATTTGACCTTAAATAAGAAAATATAAATTGAAATCATTTTTTATTTATAAGATCTAAATTTGATCCACATTACTATAGCATTGAATTAGATTTAAATAAATCTCAATATATTTGTTTATGTGAATGTTAAGAAGATAAGATGTTGACAAAAGAGGTGCCTATGGTCAGGGTGCACCCCAAAATTTTCATTGGGGGATTAGATAGGGGTATAGATAAGTCCGACATACAAATCAATTAGAAATGCTTTTATTCATTTATTGGGTGATTCAAACAATATCGCCGCTATTAAAATATGAAAATCTTCTAACCATGATGAAATAATTCAGTTCTGTCAAAAGAATATGATTTAAAAACAAAATGGATCATCCAATATTTTAATTTTCACAATAATGGTTTAATATATTTTTAAATCTTTATAATGTGTTTGATAATTTAGCCGACGCCGTTTTCATAATAAGGTGAAATTTTTAGATTGGATTTAGTAGCTTTTGTGCAATTGTCTATTTTACAATGATCAAAATCACAAATTATTCCGTGATTGGTGTGGTGGGATCGGAGGTCTAAAACACAAATGTAGAATTACAACACTTTGCTATTATATAAGAAACATTAAAATCAAATTGCTAGAAATATTGATTAATATGAGAAAATTAAATCAATTTAAAATAAAGATAAGTGAATTAAATATAATACAACGTTGCTGAGAAAATAGTTTGAAAAACTATTTTTTGGAAAAAAATTGTTTTCTTATTATATTTTCTCATATCCTATTTTAATAGATCAAAGCTTTTTGTTATCAATGTTCATGGGATATCTTAATTGTGGTGCAATAACTAAGAACCACCACACCTTGCCACCACACCTTGCTAAATCTGTGAAAAAAATCTTTGCGTATTTATTTAATAAATTTGCTACACTTTTAGTAAATGTTTAGTTCATTACAGTTCAATTGAGTCATTAAATATATTAATACATTTTACAATCGGGAAAAATGTAAAAAAATTAAATTATAACAACAATTAAATTAAATTATAGATTAATTAATTATAAAACTTGACAAAACATCAAATCTAAGATATTTCTCACAAATAGTAATATTATATCAATCGTAATTTTTTCAACATTATGACTTTTAACGTTGCTATACATTATAATTCTATATCATTCATCACATTATTTTATCAACTAGTAATCAGTGTAAAATATATCGCTTTAACAACCATTTCATACATTTTGAATAATAATTTATCTTTTCAGAGTTACTCTAATTAAAATCCTATTTCATATAATAATTGAATATCTTCATTTCTGATTTTATTGTGTGACTATTGAACAAGGGATCAATTTCTAATAAATATAATATGCTTGCTGATTTTGGAATAATGAATTATGAACAGTGCAAAAGTGAACACATCAGTGAATATAGAAATCTCTCCAATTAGCAAACATACAGTCATATTAGCATAAAGTGTCGTACACAGATTAAAACATAACACCTATTAGAATAAACTATCATGGTACATTATCTCAATAGACATAGATAAAAAGTGATCTAAGAATTAAATTAAAAATTATTTATCTCTAAATATCTAATGAAGAGAGGAATAATAGGCGTTTAAATAATACATTAAATTCAAAATTCGATTGACAGGAAATTAATGAATTTCATCACATTTTCATGTATTTCATGTGAATCAGGATGAAAAAATATAAAATAATAGAATTATTCAATTTACTGTCACTACTAATTAATTTGTGTGTATAAATAATTAGGTACAAGGGAAAAATTAACTTAAAATTCAGAAATAATGATTATAATTCAAAATAATTTCATAGAATTAAATTTTACAAAACAGTAATTATTTCATTACATTTTTAGATATGAATAGAGTTGTATTTGTCTTTTCACATCATTTTCGAGACATTTCTTTTATTTTAAGGAATAGCAGAAATAGAAATGAAATAATCTGTTGAAAAACAATTAAAATATATTTGAATTCGTTTTATAAATAAATAATTGTTATCATTGATAAATTTTATTTTACACTCACTTCATAGCACCGGAAATAATTAACATTAAATAACTTCCAACACGAAAATCCCACTCTTCTATCACCAATTCGTGCTATCAATGATTGCAGCTAGGTGAGAATAATTATTTTACAATTTAAAATTTAATATATAATTGAATTAAGATCATAAATGAAACAATAATTTCAAAAATGATTTCTATTATGATAAATGTGCAAATATAAATATACTTATTCAGAATCGCATTTAAGATATTATTGATTCATATATTTAATATATTTCTAATTTCTAATATTTCTATCACTACTGTTGAAAAAAATGGAAATTATAGAAATCTTTATTTACCCTTAAATATTGTTTCCTTAACTCTTCCCTTCCCTTAAGGGTCCCTCAAATGTTCTGGAACCCTTAAGAGAATGGTTCAAAACTGAGATCTTTAGTTCAAACGATCTAGTTGCAATATGCTTTATTATTTCTTTTTAATAAAGGAAATTAAATTTAATATATGAAAAAATCAATGGAAATAAATATAAATATATACTTTGATTTTAAAGGTTAATGAAGTCAATAAACTATTAATTCTGCGGGGATTTCTTCCATATTTTCTCATTATTGAAACGTATAAATGATTCAATAGTTTATAGGATTTATTCGCTTCAGAATTCACTGACGAAGCCGTGAATATTAATATTGAAAAGAATGCAAAGCAAAATATAAACCCATAGAATAAACTGATTCGAGATATGAAACTCAGATCTTTGAACAAAGCTATGTATAATAAATAAATAGCAATACTTCCAAGAGTTGACCAAAATATTAATAATATTTTAGACCAGAATTTAGAGTTATATTCATTTATTTCTCTATAAATTAAGTCAAATGAACAAAAGTTATTAATCGAAAAAAATTCATTTGAAGTATTCAGAGCTTTGATTTTGAATCTCAAATAATCGCACAAAAAATAAAAATATATGACTTGAAATGCAATGATATTTGAGGCATAATATGCGTATATAATAAATAATAGTGTATTAGGAATACCAAACACTATTGTCTCCAATGGAGTGCAATAATGAATGTATGGAATCAATGATAGAATTATAGCAATTATTCGGATAATCTTTTCGTTATTGAATTTTGTTATCACTAACAAAGGCTTTATTCTCTTAATTAATTTTAGTATTTCCTCTCCATCTGTGAGACCAATAGTTTTGGGCGAAACCAAACCCGACATCATTTCAAACACTTTAAGAAA
>JAQFXN010004020.1:0-10242 GCA_034693365.1 Liacarus xylariae
ATTGTCCCTTTTATAAGCATTTGTTTGCCGTATAATATTAAAACAAAAACACGTAGACTTAAAGATTTAAAGAAAATGTACGAAATGTTTTTGTCTTGCTCATATACTAATTAAACTTCTCGAAATGTAATTTTTCTCTTTAAATTGAACAATGAGATTTTGAAAGAAAATTACTTAAGTTTTTATAAGCCGGCTAAGAAACTCATTAAGATTCAGTTCCGCAAATGATGTAAAAAACAATATTGATTTTAAAGTTTTGTCTTCGAGCTTAACGTTAAAAGTGTAAACAAAATAAAAATTTAATACATTTTAAAATCCAGTATTGTTTTTATAAGAAACGAAAAGCAAAATCAATCAAATTTAAAATTCTAATAATATTTTCTTATTTTTAAAAAATTTCTTACTTTGTTCACAGTTTATAATTCTTTAAAATAACATAGATAATTTTAAACTAATGCATCCTTATAAGTTTAAACCAAGGGCTTCTTAATCATTGCTTATTTTATGCCTACGATTTATCATTCTGTGAGCGGAATATTATCAAACACTTGCCTCTTCTTTAACCTATTAAAGTATAAGAAACATTTTACAAAGGGCAATATGAAGAACTTTTATAGAAAATTATTTAGTTTTACTTGCAATTAGTATTCTTTCCTATACTATTTTAAAAATATCTCTATTATTATAAGCAGTCGGGTGCTCGATTTGAATAACCCGGTTGTTTTAGACACTTGATTGGTTGCACTGCATTATAACCAGCAAAGCTCAAAATCGCATATTTTTAAAATAGCGCGGAGCATTGTTGTTCCACCAGTAGAGGCCATCACTATGAATACAGACTAAAGAAACAGGACTAATTAATGCCTTAAGTGATGGTCTCTGCTGGTGGCTCAGAACATTATTCCGCGATATTTAAAAAATATGCGCTTTTCAACATTAATGATTATAACTATTGTGAAATCGTTTTGATCGGACAGGACAACAAATCCAAATGGTGCCTTTAAATAAAACGTAACTCTTTATAAATCCATAGGTTATCCATATGTTAGCATAAAGAGTTACGTGTTGTTTAAAGGTATCTCTAGCAACTATAATACTGCCAGATCAAAACGGTTTGATAATACATTTGATTAGTTTTAAGGGAGTGACTAGTTGATCGCGATCACCATGTGCACTTGGCTGATTATAAGCTATATGATAAAGTTTAATGGGCCAAAACACCTTAAAGCCAATATGCCAAACAATCAATTAGCATTCGGCAGTTTACGCATCATTTTAGGATGTCGTATATGATGTCTCTATAAGAATACTTATTACAGTTTCATTACAAAAATATCTTTATCAAAAAATACACCATTGTTGTTTTAAATATTAGTTAAGAATGTTAAAGTCAATTGGTGTATTTCTTGGATAGCGCTAAATGTGCCGGAAGTATTACGACTGCATAGTGAGTACTGCATAAGTACAGTACACTATTTTGGACATTTTGTGCAAACGTTGAGAAATAAACATAGCTTGATTAATTTTTGCTCATCTTGAAAGAGGATGATGTATCTGACGCTGTGCTTTAAATGCTAATTGGAGGGAGGAGAAAAGAATACTTTTGTTAGAAACTATTTTTAACTAGGAGGTGTTAACACTTTCTTAATTAAGAGAATACTGCTGAATGATCTGGTTATCCCTGGCCTGGAATATGTCATCGCCTAATACTTTTAGTGAATCAATAATTAATGAAATAATTCACTCCAAAAATTAACTCAATTAGTGATAGACTCTAATCAACGATTAACTCGATTTATATATAATTTACATTTTCAATGCAATTCATTTGTATTCTTATACAACATTCTAATTGAATAAAACTACTCAACAAAAATAATTATACTTTGAATTCAAGTAATTTAATTAATTTTTTTCGCTCTCTTATGAAATTTTGTAATTAAAAAAAGAGGAATTTTAAATTATATGTATTTTGAATATCATTTATCAAAGCATTAAGAGTTAGAATTTTATTCAAACCATTGATTTGTTATTAACACAAATTCACTCATTTGTGTTAATACAATACTAGGGATGCCCAAAGAACTCGGGGTCAGTGGGGGTATAGGGTATTGATAAGAGCCTCAAAGTCACAGGGGTACCTTTTCAATAGTAGAATTTCTCATCACAGGTATTTTGATAATTTTTCGGAGACCCCCCTATATTTTGGCTATACCCCCTATTGGGCATTCCTATTGAATACTATTTCATTCATTTCATTCTCTGTTTATTTTTCTTTTTTTATTTTATAAATAATAAGTATTATTACTAATACTCTTATATTTACAGATAATAAATTGTTTTTATTATTTTTTACTAAATTAAATAAAATGATAATAAAATTTTTTACTTTGAAAACTAATTACAATTGTTTTTAAATAATTCAATTAAAATAAAATGATAAAATACTGTAATATAAATACAGTATATTCATTATACTTCTTATCGAATATGATCAGGGTAACAAAAGAGTTATAAACTATCGACCTAGTCTCTAAAATTTGAAGATGAATTTTTAATGCAGTAAAACTAATGACTGTATCTCTCAAAAAATTAAATTCAAAGATTGAAAAAAATTATTTTTAATAATGATAAACCAGCTTGAACTATTTTTTATATTATTTTCGACCAGTTAAATTGAGAGAATATAATTATTAATTTCCTATAATTGTCACTAATTTTTGTACAATAATTGTACAAGTACGTTGACTGAACAAAGAGTAAGCTTTGAGATTTATCATAATGTATTTTAAAAACATAATTTTTTAATGAAAATATAGTCATTCAGCAATTGTTTATGAGAAATTAGTGTGTTAAAAGAAATGAGAAATGTTAAAAGAAATGAGAAATGTTAAAAGAAATTAGTTTTATATCAATTTTGTTTCGAAAAAATCACAAGTGAAGTAAAAGTGCTGTAATCTATAGCTAAGTTTTTTATTTTTCTATTTTTGAAACATATTATCAAAAAAATAGACAAAAATATTTTTTCATCACAAGAACTAACGTTTAGAGAAAGTCTCTGAACGACAAAATAAAATCATTCGTCTGTTTATCTCCACTGAAAAGCTGTGCCCAATGAGTGTTTATTAACAATTGAATGTGTACTTCAAATACAGTGCTTATATATGTCGAGTGATCTAAAAGTATTGGATAAACAACTGCTTCTCGGAAAACGATAGCCGACTATAAATTAAATACAGAATAAGAGAGAAATAGGAGAGCGTCTGAAGAATATTATTTAAGACATAAAACTTAATAGATTTCCGGAAAAGAATTTTTCACTAAATTATATGCTTTTTTGCACTCATTTTATGAAACTCTTCCAGAGATGATCAGAGGGTTTGAGAACTGCACGGATACTTTGGAAAATACATTATTGGCAGTAGAGGAGAGTTTTCTCATTGATCAGTTAGTGGTAATACTCGCCAGAAGTATCAACAAAAATCTTTAACAACAAAAGTTTTAAATCAACAAAAACATGTAGCTTGTTGCTTTTTAAAGTGCATTTTCATAAAATATTAAAGAATTTATTAGAAAAATTACAAAATATGTGACAAAATATGAATAGTTAAACAATACGTATACATATCTTATTGTAGATTTAGAACTTTTTAACACAATCATAGTCTATATTACAGTTTTAAAGGGCCTATATCTTCCATATTGCGAATATACTCATTGATTTTTAAAGTCACATATTTCATAGGAGTTATCAGACCCTGTAATAAAAATACAAGAAAGGTATTCAGCATGTAGTAAGAAAAAGGAGTAATGTTAGTTAATAATATTTTATAATGGTAATTTGAAGTTCTACCTTCCCTGTGGACATCATTGAAATTCTTGAGACATAAAAATTCACACAATTTTCGATTTGAAATCTCTTCCTTCAGAAAAGTGAAAAACAGACTAAAAAATAAAAATTATCTCAAAATAAATTGAGTACAAAAAGAAGATTTTTAATGAGTTTCTGCAGCAAAATAGCTAAAGAAAAATTTGATGAAGTGTTTTGTGCGGTTAAGAGGAATATTTATATCGTCCACAGTATGATGTCTTCTGATAGGACATCATTTCCTGTCAGATACGAGTGTCTTAATAGCAACAATTATTTAATAGCTTTGATATTTAATGGCTAGTACAGTCACAACTTGATCAAATCAGTATTGCTCGGGGGGTCTCCAAAGTCGCCAAAATGTCATATTGATCGGGGTATGTGAGAAATTTCTCTTAAAAAGTTAGAGAGTATATCCACATTACAATATTGCAAAACGAGAAAGGATTAAGGTAAAACAAAAAAATTTGCTTTTGGCTCGAAATATGAGTAGATGGTGGGGTATTTTATAAAATTTTCGAGACAGGAGGTATTTTGACTATTGCTATTTTTTACTGCACAAAATGAATAAAAAAAACTATAATACTATAACTAATTATTTTTAAATCTAAAAGTTTTAGTATTTATTAATTAAGCTTTAATTAATAAATTATTTGATGCATAGCGGGAATATTGTACTCCACTAATTCAAAATGCTTATAAAATAGTTAAAAAGTTTGTTAGTTGAAGAATTTTTTTAAAAACAAACTTAATTTCTATCTCAATATGGTAGATTTTAATTAGAAAAACTCTTATTTGACAAATTGGTTTATTTATACTAAAGCCCTTTAGAAAGGTTGGAATCCAGGGGTAGCCAAGATAAGTCGAGTCAGGGGGTATTTTAGCAAGTTTTATGCAAAACTGATGACAATATAGAAAATCAAAGGTGGTGTTGGATAAAAATTTATCTTCGGTCCAAAAGATCAAGGGGGTTTTAGGTAGGCCGGTCGAGTCAAGGGGTATTTATGCCATGCCTCCCTTGGCCACTCCTGTTTGAATCATTTAATTAATTTAGTAATAAATTATAAACTAAATTAAAGACGACCCAGAATGAAATAAAAGTAAAAATAACTCTTAATTTTACTAATGATCATAATGAATTGGTTTTCAGTATTAGTTCGTTTTCCGCTATGATCTGAAAAATCTCCAGTTGATATGAAGGGCATTGCTATAGAAAAACATCTGTCATATATTAAATTCACCGATTTCTGAAATTATAAGTTAAAAATATTAAGAGGTTATAAAAATTGCTAGATTTTAGAAAAAAGTCAATATAAAAGTTATATTAAGGGTCAGTAGAAATATAAAATTAATTACATTATAATTTTAGAATTGCTCTTTCAAAGTATTCAGTCAAGAGAGGAGAACCAATTAATACTAGATTTTAAATTCATTATACTTATGATTAGCGGAAAATATTAAATATCAGCTAAAATGTGAGACTAGAAGCAGTGCAGCCCAAGCATTCATTCAAGTTCATATTCATAGACAATTGTATATGCTTATACTGCATATGATTGGCATGTCGTAAGTACATGTAGTGACTGTAGCCTATTTTTAGCCTAGTTTTGGACACGAGAGCTAAAAGTATGAAATATTAAAGAGTTTTCTATGAATTATATTTTGTGAAATACAAGTGAAGGCATACAAAACTGCATTAAATAAATATTGAGCTAATCTATCAATAAATAATAGAATATTCTGATTCATCAATTCTCCCATACATTAAGATAAAAAATTCTTGAAATACGTTACAGTATTGTTGTTTGACATCAATTTTTCTAAATAAAGATTCAAAAGACTGAAAATAATAATTTTAATTTCTATCCATTAATTAATCCCACAATTGATTCAATTCTACAAATTTCCTGTTGTTTGCAAGCAATGAGTTATAGTGTCTGAGCAGTGAATGTGTGACCATTACTATAGGACAAACACAAAGAGTCAATAATTCATATTTGACTCGGGTTTCACTTAATAAAACAACTCTCTCTCTCGCTCTCTCTCTCTCTCTCTCTCTCTCTCTCTCCCCTCCCTCCCTGTCCTCTCCTTCCTCCTTCCCACTACTCTATTCTCATTTCTTTGTATTTTCCTTTTTCTCTTTAATTATCTTTCTTATTGTGCGGAGACTTATATGAAGCACAGCATCATTTCATAACTGGTGAAAGTAGTTTCTCATTTCATAGTAAATAAATTTTCTTTTTTTATGGTTTGATTCAAACAGCAATTTATTTTATGTGCATTTGTATAGCGATTGGAAACGAATGAGAGTTCAAGTGAAACAAAAATATGAAAATAAACGAAAAATAAATATAATATAAGTCGAGAACATATCGAACATAACATTTCGCGTGAATTAGGAACTTGTATTGAATAGAGGAATTGAAAAGAATAAGAATATAAGACTAAGAGAATTGTATAGTTTTTATCATGTATTCAAAAAATATATTCTCCTATTTCTCTATTATTATTATTTATTCCATTCTTTTTCTGTCTATAAGTTTAACTTATTTACCAAACAATACCTAATCTTCTTATACTATAATAATATTCTTTATATAATATTTTTTTCTTCATTTTCTTCTCTTACATAATATATATTTTATTCTCGACTTCAGTATAAAATCCTACAAAAAGTGGACTCAAATCTTATTTGGGTTTATGACTACAAACATCAATAGTACTCATATACTGGGCCAGAGATGCAGCGGAGATACATGTGCTCATCAGCAGCTAATGTCCTAAAGGCGCTGATACTTTTTCTGTATTTTTTTTCTTCATATAAATTATTTATTTGTTTAAATATACATTACTGTACTTTATATATATAATAGAATCCCTATTTCTGTGTATAGTTTTTAAATAATAAATTTTTGTTTATTGCAAACCATTATATGAGTGAATCGTAATTTTTTTTATTACTTTTCCACAAATTCAAGACAACTAACAAAGAACACAATAAACTATTAAAAATAATTGAATGCAATAAATAGAATAAAAAGAGCAAAGTCCCCTTGGATCTCTTGTAATTTACCAAACACAAAACAGATTAACCTTGTACATCGTTAGATTCTTCATATACTATAAAATTATTTTGCTGAATTAAAAAAAAATTTGATATATTGCCCATTCAAAGCAGTTCTATTCATATTCTTTCATGCATTTCAAGTCAATCTACATATTAAGATAATTTTCTATCCCAAAACTTCTAGCATTTTCAATTTTATCGATTTACATAATAAGTGATTTCATATTGAGTATATTGAAAATAAGCTATGTTGATTTAACTATTTATTGACTAAGCCAAGTTAAATGTGGTATTTGAAAATATATTAATATGTGAAATGTTGAATCCGAAAAATTTGTTAAAAAAGTTCATATTTTAAATTTATATTTTCGTTCATTTGAATATTGTGATCCACATTAAAGATCACTAAGTATTTTGATCACTAATTATTCTGGACTTTAAATCCAAACTCATTTAGATTAATTACAACTGGACATGAAATAAATAATGGTAATGTTATTTTGTTAATGTTACCAAGTCTCAACAGTCTAACCCAATGATGTAAATATTAATATTCCATTAGAGTTTATTTAAACCTTATTCTCATTTAATACTACATCACATACACTATATATTGAATTATTGATGAATGTTTGCTCTAAACGTTTGAATTATTGAAATACAAACATTGATTTCTATTTGAATAAAATATTTTATTTACAAAAGAATATTTCAATCGATAAGCACTAAAAATGTTAATACATATGAGTTTAAGAATCATTTTATTTATTATTGCAATCATTGAGAAAATAGTTTTGTCGTAAAATTGTTTTTATTAAACATAAAGATATTCTTTTTGAAGTCACTGGCAATTCAATAGCAATGGTTAAACATATTTAGATATTATTTTAGTAGACAAGAGAAAAACAATCTAATGGTAATATCAGAAAATCTAATGGCAAACTATGATTGTCTCATTGGATTGGCCATTCTTATTCTGTATTCCAGTGATGACCAAAATAGTAGGCAATCCTGAATACTATAGAATGCACTGATTTTTACTGATATCCGCAAACTTGGATTTTAAAACCAGACAAAATTCTGATAATTGTTGAGAGTAATGTACAAGAATATTTTCATTAGAATAATATAAGCTCATTAAATATATCAATTAGAATTTTTCATTTGACAATATCTTTATTAAATCTTGGTCATTTGGGAAATTTTTTAATATTATAATAAAATTATTCTTTTATAAGCCCTTATCAATTAAATTATCAAAAAATATACGCTTTTATAATCTAAGTGTTGAGACATCACTGCTATAATACTTGAGCCATCAAATCGTGTGATCATCTGAACCAATGTGTGGGCCTTAAGAATATAAACGCTTAAATAGATTAGCAATAAATGGTGCAAATGATGTGCAAATCTTTTTTTCCATCAAACCATTTGTTAACATAAACCTAATGGCAAAGTATATGCAAATATTTATACCAAAGGATTCTTATCTATCGAATTGCATATTCCCTTTCCATTTGCTCTTTCTATTTCTTACAAAGTATTTGCTTTTCATATTTTTCTCTTAACGTTTCAATATATGAATTGCAAACAATGAAAACGATTTTAGAAATTTATTTTTCTCTATTTTTTTATTTTGATATTAAGAGTAAAATTTATATTAAGTCTTAACATTTAGAATAATTGAAATTTTAGATGAATTTTATTTTTAAAATGTATCCAGTTCAAATATTTTATTATTATTGATTATGATTCAATGACAACTCTCTCTCAATTTTATTAGAACTTTTAAAAGAAATCGGTCGATAAGTAAAATTGCAGACAATATTTTCGAGAAATTACAATATCTAATACAAATAGCATAGTTTATTTTTTGTTGTTGAATTTCACTTCAAATATCGAGACATGCAATAAATAATATTTTTTGAGAATAAGTATTTCTTTAAATTCAAAATATATTTCCCAGTATTTTTAAAATTATTTTTGACTTCACTTATTCTTAAGGTTGCAAAATTTCATGAAATTTAAAAAATGATTGAAAATTTCAGTGAAACTTTTATGAAAGTTTCACAATATTTCACTCTTTGCAACTATACTTATTCTAATGGATTTGATAAAATAATTTTTGTCTTGATTCAAAAATTGTATAAACATATTATAGATCAGGAAAACTCAACACTCCTTTAATAAAGAAGTCCGAGTGCCTGTACATAGAGCAATGGGCAAATCATATACCACAGCGGTGTTGATTTTATTTGCCGCGTTTAAAAGTTTCAAAAAAATTAGGCAACGTAACTTATTTTCAATGAATTATCACAATTATATAGTATGAAACATTCATATAAAAAGATACAAAAATAATATTATTTGCCTTGTAAAGAAAAAATAAAGAGTTTATAAATTAGTAAAAATGTATTTGTTCAATCAGTTAATGCCTGCTTTAAATTAAACTTTTGATTAACTCATTCAAATAATAATTTTAATCCTCTCCTTTACTTATAAACATTACAATAATTTGTGAATCACTTAACTTTCTACTTATCTTTTTTTAAAGCTTATAAATTATTATTCTATTTATATATTTTGGTGATGCGCGCATCACCAAATCAGTGTCGCTGAGAGAGATGATGGGAATCATGTGATACTAAAATTGCAGATGAGGAATAACTTAGAGCTAAGTGTTGTCAGGAATTACGGTCATTGCTAGACTGACCAGACGTCCAGTTTTGGACTGGATTGTCCAGTTTTTGAGCTCATCTGGCTGTGTCAAGTCCGGAGTAAGAACAGGACAGTGAGAAGTCCAGTTTTAATATTTGAGAGTTTATGGATTTATAAAAATGTAATTTTATAATACATAATTCATAAAACCTTTCAGTAAAATTTAAAAACTATAAATTTTTAACAGTTTAGAATATTATATAAAATTATTAGTTTAGTATTTATACAGATAATTTATTGAAGATGTGAAATAGTTTACTCTCAATAAACTTTTCACTTGATGGGGAAAGGACAGAATTTCAATGAATGGAGGGTTTATTGATGAAACCATTGGTATTCCGGAATGTGATGTCACAAATTTTAGACAGGGAATTTCCAGGGGAGAGTATTTGTCAATCGTCAAATTCTTAACGTTTAATTAAAAATGATGTAAATTTACAGATTTTTGACTAATACTGCGAATATTTATCAGATTTTTGGCAATTTATGAATTTGATAAAATTCTGTTATCCTTCTATAGTGTGTCTCATAAGTCCGGTCATATTGTTAAAACCTCGCGATTAGATTTACAAAGTTTTGCCCATATTTT
>JAQFXN010004021.1:0-10241 GCA_034693365.1 Liacarus xylariae
ATAAAATTTATTATTCTTAATACAAATGTAACAATTTTTAATTGCTTATTTCTTGAAAACTACATTACTTAGAAATAAAATTTCCGTATATTTATTCATCATATAGTGTGCTGTAATAATGATTAAACTTTCATCAAATTCTGAGGACTTTTTTCAAACCTCCGTGATGGTCTTTATTCTTTAAATTTCAATAATTCTTAAATTAATGGAAGGGGATCTTTTTACGGACACTTTCATATAAGCGTATTCAGTGGTCACTAGATTGACGCCAAAATTATTGTTGTGCGTGAGTAGTCAGTATCGTGTGATACCGACGGCAGGGGTCAGACATGTGTCATCTGCTGTTTGGTTCGAAGCACAATAACCTTTTCAACGATATAGTATGTGTTGTGCCAATCGGACAACACAATCAACTCTACAGTAAATATTTGCAATCTGCTTGTTAAGAAACCATTAAATTTCCATAATTGTCAAACATATTGGAATTACATTATTTATTTCTATATTCTTTTTAAGTTCATTCCAAGGGTTAGATTAACCAACTCTGTGCACACTTAAGATCGGTTCATTGTGTGCACTCATTAATTTAGCCAAATATTAATAATGATAAGTGCTTTTATAAATACAGTATTTAACTACTGTATTAAGTGAACTGTAATTTTTGTGAAGAATAGGATTTGAGACATACATTGGAAGAGTGCTATAAACTGGAATATCTACATTTCATCTTTGGCCAAATGTTAGATGTTAATTGTATTTTTCACTACCTAATTTTACGATAAACTATAATCGGTCAAGTTACTACAAAAGAGTCTATTATCTCTTAAAATGAACAGATTCAATTTTATTTCGTTTGATGAATAAATTAAGTTTGAAATAACAATTATTAGAAATATAATAATTGAGCTAACTTTAAATTTAACAAATGATATCCTAAAACATGTTTAAACTTGATTATCAATTTTGTCAATTGTTAAATATTTTTAGTTATTCTAAGCTAGTTGATACTTTTTAACTGTGACAGAAGCAAGAAGAAAATATTCGTTTTTAATTGAAATACTTAAATCATAGAACACATTCAAATACCAAGTCTTCCGCTTACAGTATTAGAAATATAATTTTAGCATAAATTTTTTAAAACTTCATTATTTAAACCGGATTCTGTTTAAATAGGATTTTTAGTTTGTTTGCCAAAAAAACTTTTATTTTTTTCGATTATATAATTTATTTACAAAAAGAAAAGATTCAGTAATAATTTCTAATTATATAATAAAATAAAGTATTCACCATGCTAGAAATCAAATAAAAATAAATAATAATTATTTGTAATTATATTCTATATTTTATTTAATAGTGGTTTGATTTTTAAACAGAATTTTTTAAAATTAATAATCATAATTTTGTGTTGTTATAAAATCAAATTTTTATTAAAACAGCTTGAAAAGTTTTGTTTGAAATATTTACATTAAACATTTAATTATTGAGGTTAATTATTTAATATGTAAGATAATACGAATACATTTTAAATCTCAATCTTACATTAGACTCGACAAGATATCTAAAAAATTATTAACTAGATTATTCCAGTCAGTTAAATTATTTAATAATATTTAAATAAATATTTAAACAGAAATAACTATTACTGAATAAATAATGAATTAATAAAATCTTAAACACACAGGAAAACAGTGAATAAAATATATAATTATATAAAAAAAACATTAGAAATAATTAAATAAATAGAATATATTTAGAGAATTGCAATCAATACTAATGAAGGACACATCCATTCAGTTATACAATAGTTATACAAATCTCTCTAACCTCTTTACCTCAACAAGTCTATGTATTGCGTAAGCTCTAAATGGATTGTCCCAAATGACAACTACAATAATAAATAAAATTTTATTTGCGATTAAATAAAGACATGCATTGAATATAAGTTATGTCTCAATTCAATCGCGAAAAGCGATTAATAGACAGAATTGCTGCGATCCATAACCCGGATCTTATAGGGTGAGCCGGGTATGTGTGTATCGGCGATCTTGATATCCATAGTGTAGATGCCGGACATAATCGGTTTGTAGAGCACCTGATAAGTGCCATTCTTATTGTCAACGATATCCAGATGTGCTGATGACCGGATCGGTCCCTTCACATGCACTGTAAGGCCACCGATAACTGGCTTAACATGACTGCAGTCAACCAAAAACTCGTTGACCACCAGTGCTCTGCCTATTGACGAACATTTGCCAATAACTCTGACCTATTGTATGGAAAATTTAAATTCAATGTAAAGAATGTAAAGAATGTAAAGAACTTTAGAGATTTAGTTATAATATTGAACCACAAGTTCTTTGGGTTGAGAAAAGTTTCTCCACTGAAAGGGCAAACAAACAAAATATTAAGACTTAATATAGTTTTAATGATATTTCTGAACCGAATAATTGGACAAAAAAAACTTTATGCAAAAACTCGTGGATTTCTAATTATAACTAGACTATTTGGTTTTATATTTTAGCATTTTATTTATGAAATTATATGATTATTAATACCGAAAAAATTGTTTTTCCCACACATTTAAAGAAATGTAATTTTTTCTGGTTTAATAAGAGAAACAAAAATATATGAATTCTTGTTGAGATTAATATCTTCTGGCTTTGGATCAAATATTTTTAGAAAGAAACTGTTTTTCTTTTCCAAACATTTTTTAATTATTTAATACTATATAATAGTTAAAAAGTTTTTAATAAATGACTTTTTTAGATATTTAGAATATAATATAACTAAAAAAGATTACTTATTTTTAGGAATATAAGCCTGGGCAAAAGTTAAACTAATACAGGTTCTTAATTTACGAATACATAATGTAAGTAGATTATTATTAAAAATCTTGAACAGTATAGTATAGTATTGGTGGTACTAATAAAAAAGTTTATAATCAATAATCTTGAACTGTAAAAATCCAAGTTTTACTGTTTTTTAGAATTTATATATTTTTAAATTTTAAAATGATTTCAAATTTATATATAGATATATTATAAATAATAATATAAAAAATGAAATAAACTAAACAATGTCTTTGGAAATTCTTTTAGTAGAAAGAATCTGAAACATTTCCATGCCATTTATTACCAAAACATGCTATTATTTGTTTAAAAAAAAGTATTTAGATGTTTCGAATAATAAGATTGGGCAAATATTGTTCAATTATTACAAAAATACTTTTCCATTTTAAAAAAATACATTAATCTTACTCTAAATTAATAAGAATTCTTTTTTCCAACTGATGTATAATTTAAAATAGAAGGAGAAGTTGAAATTGTAATGCATTTAGAGCTAAAATCATACTGATAACATTGAATAGGTGAGATTGAAAATATGTTCTTAAAATATCAACTAGCTGTAAAATATAACTTCATTTTTGAGACAATATAACAGATCAAAGACAATATTCAAAAGTTTTCGATCATTAATCTCACGCTTGAATTGCATACAAACTATTTATAGCCAGTATTTTAACAAAATCATTAAAAAAAGACATTTCGCAACAATTAGTTTCATGACTTGTTTTAATTCTTATTTAACACTTCATTGTCTGTGAACTTGAACTTCTGATTTTGTAAGAAAACACGAGATTTTCATTTTTTTGTGCTCTGTTTTTGTTTTTATTGCAATCCAGACACAGATTTTTTTTTGCTAGGATTTTGATTTGAATCCAAATATGATATTTGAAACATCAGTTTTAAAATATTGATAGTTTTTAGTGCAAAAAAATCAATTTAAAATGTTTTGACTGAAAACTTTGAATATTAAGTCAAACTTCTCTTTCTAAACAACAAATTAATTTTATAAGATTAAATCTGGATCAAATTTACCAATTGAGATAATATTTATAATTCTACCAGTACACTTTTTAATGTTTCTTTTTTAAATTGTTTTTTAATTGTAGAGGAGTTGAAATTTAATGATTCAGAAATAAGATCTTTATTTTAGAAACAGTTGTAATTAAATTAAAAAATAGCTAACCTTTGAAATGAGCTTCTCTGCCGACACAGGTTTGCCAGTTATTCTGGGTGTGAATGGAGAGCCCAACAGCTCCTGATTCTTCCAACTAATGGATAGCGTATAGTCGCCGGGCAATAGTGGCACATAATATGCCTCGGCCACTGCATTGTCATCTTCATTCAGCTTGTCAAAATTGAATATCAGTTCTGGCTTTTTGGGGCCTTCGAAAGAATAAACCAGGTCCTTGTCCAAATCACTGCAAAAAACATCAAAACCACATAAAATAAACATTACACTATTTTCTGTGACCGAATTCCGATTATATAAAATCAAAATAATATTTTAATTTTTATATATAAATTATTTAAATGTTAACAAAATATTAAATGCAAAACTTTTGCAAAGACAGTAATAATACTGTAAAATAATACTAAATAAAAAATTTTACTTTAATTTATACAAAAGAATTTGAACATGTAAAATAATTGAAATGATTTTATTTTATCAAAATTAATTAAATTATAAGCAAATAAATATAATTGTTCAAAACTTACACAGATGAATCATCAATGTCCGCTGGAAGACCGCTTAAATATATCTTGCATCGTTTGCCAGTTTTGCCCTCGGTCAGGCCCTTACCAAAAACTTTAACTTGATCCTGTTCTGTGTCAGACATGATGTTTGCAAATAATTAAATTCAATTACTTCTTTACAAATAAAAGTGAAAAGACTTTTAAAGTTAAAAACTTTATTAAAACAATTGCAAAATATTTTGCAAACTTTGCGAATAATTCAGAGAAAAAATTTGTATCAACTCTTTAAAAGTCAATTGCAATAATAAAAAGTTCCAAACGTTAAAGGCTTGAAAATATTTGGTTTGAAATAAATTTATTCAGCAATTAGTGTTCACAAGAGTACAGTTACTAATCGAATAAAAAGCTTTTGCATGAGCTTTTATATAAGTATTTGTTCAATTGCTTCAGCGATGCATAGGAGCAGAAAAACACTTATTCTGTTTTAAGAATATTAATAACTCAATCCATGGCTAAACATGTATATATAGGTGCTTTTCATGAATGGGAGGGCTTTTTTGCAAAGCAGTATTTTACAAATTTTTCTTTTTTAGCGCGTAGTAAAGCCCAGAATAAGAAAGAGTAAAAGTATTTTGCACTCGAAGTTCATGTTTGAATGTCAGCTCACAATTCGTATTTTGAAGAAATATAGTTAAAGAATATTCTTATGAAATATATGTATAATATTTTCTTTATTTTTTTAGGCGATATATAACGTTATATACTGTATATATGTTTGGCTACGGATGGGATGGGAGTATAAGTTTCGGGAAAGAGTGGCGACAGAAGTAAAATAAAAAATAATCTATTCTAACCTTATTTTTTTGGTGTTGTGTTGTCTCGTGAGAGACCAATCACTCCCCTCTCACTGTCTCTCTGTGTAATGACATCTAATATATTATAGATTTAGCCCAACTTTGTCGACTGTTTTTTTGTGTGTTTGGAATTGATTGTGTGCTGAGATGTGTAATCATGTAATGTGAAAATAATAGTAATTTTCCTGTAGTTTTGATAAAAATAAAGAATATATTTAACTAATTTTCATCCGCCTCTCTCTATCCGGTGAAGGGGTCGACGGAATGTTAGAAATTTGCTTATTTAGATCATTACCATTACTAATAAATGAATTGATAAACCTTTGATTCAAATAATTTCAACAAAAATTCATAAAAGTTTATTAAAGATATTTTATTGAAATCTAACTCATAATTAGTGTCATAAAAATTGATCACTTACTAAATATCACTCACTTAATACAGTTTCTTCTCTTTTTCAAGCTTTAAACGAAAGAATACTTTACATTTTGTCACTCCGTTTATCTGAATTTAATTTTATGCGTTGTTCCTCTGAATTGTAATCTGCAATACAGTCATTAAACTACAGTTTGGGACGAATCTTACGATATCGTTAAAGTGATTCTAACACTTTATTAGTGAAATGATAAGGTATATAAAAAGTTATTTCATAAAAAAGGTATAGGATATTCAATGTACTCTATAGGGGTCAAGACATGTTGCATAATGTAACAAAATGCACATTTCAATGTGACTAAAACATGAAACATCTTGAAAAATTTCAATCTGCTCTATCATATGTTATGAATCATAACCGCGAAAATTACAACATTTTAATTCAATCCATTGTAAGCCTTCGTTTACAGAAAATTATTGGACAAATAATACAAGTTTTACAATTATTGTAGCTCTGAGTCCAATCATATTAATGAGATCTCTGACTTTGAGGGGCGCATTTCAACCCTATAATTAACCAATTTTGGTGGTCATAACCAATAATTTATTTATTAAAGTTCATAGATATACCGAAAATGCTGTATACTGTATATTATTGGCCTATTTTGGGTACATGTAGTGACTGTAGCTTGGAGTTTGGCAGGTTTTGGACACGACTGATAGTAACTTACAGTTATTAATTAAATCTATATAAAAATATAACAAAATAGCATCATTTGGCCTATTGGTGAAACAGTACATTGCGTTACTTTTTTATATTTTTTGAGATGGTTTTTTGAATAAGCAAAAATTTATAATCCAATTCTAAATGAATTTTCAACTTAGAATGGAGCTTGGTTAAATTGATCAGGATCAATCTATAGTTTCATTTCAAAAATCAGTTTCAGTAAACTAATTTTAATAACTCTCCATTCAATCGAAGAAAATATATTATTTTTTTAATATTTAAAAATATTTAGCATTTCTGAAATGTTTAATGAAGCTTCCTGGTGGAGTGCATGCAATAATTTATGAAATGTGGTTTTTTATTCTTCTTGTTTGTAAATTATTTTCAAACATTAAATCATACTAGATTGTCAAGTTCAAAGTTACTGATTTATTCAAATTATTTCAGTTACATAATTATCAATGACAAAAAATTCATGTAATCCTTGTTATTTTTATTTTTTTTCTTAAGTTTCATATTTAACGAAACACAAAAATATTTATTCAGAATTTATGAAATATTTATAAAAATATAAATAACCGCAAAAACTAAAGTGAAAGAAGTTCACTAAAACATCGATGAAAACAAACAATAAATATAATTATGAATTATTATTTCAAAAATAAAATATGAAAATTTACAGCATTGAAAAATTTACTCAAAAGATGACGGATATGACCTGTGATAGGGTGGGGAGAAAGTATTGCTCCTAACAGTTTAAAAATGCAGCTGAATGATTTATTTTTAAATAATGCTTTAGCATGCAAATTCCTGACATGTCAATATTTAGATATGTGCTCTATATATATGAATAAGTGAACACCCATTCACACAATAACTATTTCAACACATCATTAGTTTTATTCTTATTCTGAAAGTCATTTTCATACGGAGTGTTGAGTTGTATTATATTCTCATTGTATTTCATTCTTTCAAACTTATAAAAAAATGTTTGTTGAACTCAAGGAATTTTTCACTTCTTATTCCTCATCTTTCTTACTAAATATAACATTAAAATAAGATTTGATAAAAATCCAAAAATGTTATTCTCATTTCAACTAAATTAAAAAAGAGTTGATTAAAATTTTTGAAATAAAAAAAAGACATTTCTTACAGTTCATTAAAAAATTAACTTTTTCTAAAAGAATTTATTCTTATCTAAATGCTGAGATGTTATATTTTTAAGCATCATTTAGTTTAAACATTTGTGCTCAGGATCAGAGGTGGGCAGTGTAATTAGATTTTATGATAAATTTTCCGATAGTTAAATGGCCAATCAAGGGCCTTTTTACAGCAATTTTGAAACAATCTAAAATTGTTTTTTGAATGTGATTATACATGTTTTATTTACTTAAAAGTTATCTACACATTGAATATTATAGGTTTGTTACCTCATATAACGGTTCAGCTTGACCATCTCTGTATCATGTTAATTTAGAACAAGCAAATTAAATATTTAAACAATCTAGCTATTTATGGAAGCATATGATGAATTATGCTTATTATTAAACACAGACCACTCTTATTATGACTCGTGCATGACATTGCTGAATAATCAATTAGGAATGACCTTCGTCACTTTATTCATGACCATCAAAAATTTAGGTCCTATTTATATCTGTGTCTAATAGACTATGACTTTGTTTTAAAACTGAGAGTGGAATTAAAAATATTGTATATTATTTTTGTTTTTAAAAAATGAAAATTCGAACAAAAAATATTTTGAAAATTTTCAGACTCAGCACAAAACACTTCTTCTGCGCTTCAATTAATCATTTAGTACTGAGTATTCCTATTACAGAAATGTTTAAAAATACAAAAAAAATGAAGAGAATATTCTCTATTTATATTTACATTTGAGTCCAAATTTATTTTAAATCATTTTTCATAACAAATATAACCTTAATTATTGTTTTATACTTAAACTGCTTTATTTAAATTATAAAATATTTTGAAAGTTAAATTATATCAATAGATTGCTTGTTTAAATATAAGTTTTATATTTAAAATAATAAAAATTTCTGATGACATTGTTCATTTTAAAATATGAAATGCTTTTAATTCGAGAATTAAAATAATTAAATTATTTAATCTAGTTTTAATTTTATTTAAAAAATTAGTTTCGTTTTTATTCCAGCAAGAATTATTTGAGGCAATGTACCTACAGTCTTCCAGATTTTAAAAGTTTCAATGAAATGCTTGATTCTTACTCAGTATCTCTTAGTTTTATATTTGATTATTTTTTACCCAAAGATTAACATTAATATCAAATAATTCAAAATAAAAACTTTGATACAATGACTTTCTATGAGTGACTCGACTTGAATTAAAATTGATATTTTGTCTATCGATCACTGATTAATCAAATATAAAAGAGTAAGAATAAAGCATTTCTCTGGAACTTTTAAAATATGGAAGACTGTATTTAGCATGTACTTATCAATTCAATTAGTTTACCAGTTTATATAGTGTAATAATTGTAATTTTTTCAAACCCTGCTTTTTAAATATGCTAAATCATTTAGTCTAAATGAAAACTTTAACTGATAAAATTATTGTTTGTGAAAAGAGTCCAAAAATAAATCATTTTATTTTATTAATAAAACATTAGAATTTTTAAAATATAAAATAAACATATTTTTAACTGTTCTTAAAATAATTTACCGATAAGTCTTTCTTTCTTAAAGGTTAGAATATACTATCTTATGTCACATAATAATATTCTGACTGTTGGCTGAAATTGACAATTGTGACAGAAAGAGGCAAAGTTTCAGATCAATTTATCTTCACATGAAAATATATCAATTAATTTTAAAATAGCGACAATAAATATTCCAATTTCGCAATTCTAATTATAGATATAATCTTGAGAAATGCTTTTTTAAAAAATAATAATTAATTCACAATAGCTTAATATCTTTTATTTAAGATATCAAATGTCATTAATCTGACATGTTCATCTAGAAATAGCTTAAAATAGAGATATTTATATTTCTAACACATGAACAATTTATATGACAGATATTTGTACAAGTTTAAGTGCAATAAATGAAAAACATTTGGAGAGATTAAAAAGACTGTAAACGTAAGGAGAAAAACAATTGCACACTACTTTAGGTTAAAAATAGTCAAGATAAATAATTATCCTTTCTTAAAATTTAGCTAGAATGTCCGATTTAATGTATACTCAGTCCATTTAACAAGTAAAGATTAGAAATAAATTATTAACATGTAATCTTTCTTTAATTATTAGTGATTGGTACTAACATCTAACCATTGATCTCTGAGATTACAAAATTGACTATAAGTACTTTTATGTACTGAACATAATTAATTAAATTAATATAAAGTACAATACTTAAAAACTTTGTGTCATTTAGAATTTCATATTAATTGTTAAGTTGCTAAATTTATAAGCAATTTGGATTAATAAACAATTAAAAACTAATTTTAAAATGGTATTTTGCCATAAAATAAGATTGCGAATTGCACTGGAGGTTTAATAAATTCACGTTAAAAGCTGTACACAAAAGTGCGTGTTTAATAATACTTGTAAATTGTTTAATTACTTTGCATAAAAACCCTTGAAAATCTATCGCATGTCTGAAGTAATAATATACTGTAATTTCGCGAATATAAGCCGCGGTTTATACAAGAAAAAAAGTTGATTTTTCAGAAAAATAAGTGCTGCGGCTTATACACGGGT
>JAQFXN010004022.1:0-10241 GCA_034693365.1 Liacarus xylariae
ATTCCGTAAAACTTGTACGATGGTTTTCAATATTTTATATGTAACTTATATTAACAATATATATGTTTCCGCAATTCTTACAGAAATGTGCGAATTCACGAATTTTATTCTTTTTGTGTTTATCTAAACATTTGTGACTTGAATGTCCATTACAAGCGTGTTATTTAACAGGAATATTAAGTCTACATTTGATTGAAGAACAGCATTAATTACACCTTTTTCTCTTTAGTGGCATATTTTACGCATTTCATCTCAAGTATAGCAATAGCGGACCTTAAATATAATTTCCTCTTTGGCTACCTCTGCCTTCTGTATGGCTTCCAATAATATATGGAAAGGTAGGCCATCACTCAATTTGCAGTCCAATTGCATTCCAGTGAAGGCTGTGACTGCGATTTTGAAGTCCATTTCCCCAAACTCTTCTTAAAAACACGTTATATCAGTCAATACTTTGTACTCGTTTTTGTAGATAAGACCAAATATCGCCTCCGCGTTGACTCCGGCGTCCATTAGAGGCAAACTACGTGCGCAAACTCAGGCCATAAATGATGAACTTTTCGAATTTTTTACCTTACATTTAAGTTTTATTTTGAAGTATAGTCATTGGGAACCAGAGGTCAAATTGACCTTTCGATCAGTGACCCGTGTCCGACGGCGCCTTTTCTTTCTCTTCCCTATTGTTAGGTAGAACTTTAGAGTATTCGAAGTGAACATTAAACGTTTCACTTAAAACCGGTAAATACAGAGACCTCTTCCGATTTAGAGTTCGGTGAATTAAAAGTCAGTGAACAGAGCACCTGTGTCTGACCACTTTGGAACACAGCTGATCCGTGCAGTGCTTCAGATAAGCTCATTCCACAACTGATTGGACGCATAATACAAATATAATTTTTATAAAATAATTTTCTTAATTTTTAAAAGGGTAATACTGAAAGAGCTGTTCAATCGGCATGACTAGAGTCGGAGGCATTGGAATACTTGAAAGAATAATACGGAGACGACTATATAAGTTAATGATGTCCTATTTAATCTTAGTTATATAGTTTCAGGAAAGGATATATCAACAAACTAATACACAGAGTTGACCCAAGCATTTGATTAATCAAAATTATTTGAGTATATATACAGAGTATACTCTCTCAGTTGTAGCTCCCCGTACTGTAAAACTCTCCCTGGTGTGAACACAGGAGTTGTGAACAATCAGTTTCTATTTGGCGGACTCCCTATACTAACTAATGTCAAATCCATTCTTATTTGTGAACTCCTGAGTTGTGAAACTCTATGATGTGAACATATTTGCCTTCGGACGCAGCCGTTTTGGTCAATTAGGAGTCGGAGATAAAGCCATTCGAAAGAAACCCTCACTTATTGACAGTTCTGTTAAATATATTGATATATTCGCCGACGAGTGTTCACGCGTTTCAATGGCTTTATCTGTTGAGGGAGTGGTCTATGTTTGGGGCGATTGTAGGGATGGAGTCATTGGTAGTCCGCAAAGAACTGATTCGAAGACATTTGAGGATTTGATTATTAATAACTGTAAATATCAATTGACCCCCAATATTGTGCTAAACCAACCACTCCTTCACTCGGATCCGTCCGAAGCCCTCGCATCCAATCGATTGCTTAAAATTATTGCCAATTCTTTCAATAATCCAAACGAAAGTGATTTGAAATTCAAAATCAAAGACAACAACGAATTGAAGTTTATTTGTGTCAACAAATGGTTTATCAAAATAAACTCAAAATATTTCGAAACAATGTTTGGGAAGGAGTGGTCGGAAAGCAATGCAAATGAGATTGAGGTCAAAGAGCACTCGTATGACAGCTATTATGCATTCTTACGATTCCTTTACACCGACTCTATTGAAAGCCAAGACATGAATGTATTGATTGAAATGTTGGAGATTTCAGACGAATATATGGATAAATACATGAAATACAAGTGCTTTCAATCACTAAAACCATTGGTAACTATCGATACCGTCTGTGATCTCTATTCGGCTTCAGTTAAGTATAATTGCATTGAATTAGAGAACTATAGTTCAAAATTCATGAAAAACAATTTGAAAGCTATCGTTAAGACTGAAAGCTATCGACAATTGGATCCGATTTACGCCAAAATACTATTGACTAAACATTTTGTCTAAACTTCGCCAATAGTTTAGCTTTAAATATAAGAAAACGTTTCATTTATTTTAATGAAATTTATGTTTAAAAATATTTTTATTTTCTCTTTCGAAGAATTAAAAAAAGAGGAGAATATATATTCGTTTCGCAATAGAACAAGACATTTAGGCGCAAAGAATTTCACTAATGTTTTCCTCTAGTTTTCCAAATATATTATTCATTATTCAATACATTCTTATATTTGATTATAAAATTACTTTTTCTTTATTGCACTTAAGTTTTTACAAAAATTAATTTTTCCCTTTTATTGTTACATTAATATATAATATCAAATTATAGACTTACAGCAGGGATGTGGAAGTAGGGGGTCTAGTCCGAGATACCCCCTACCAGAATTGTGGTCAACATTACGTCTATAGACAGATACCCCTAATCTTTGAGAAAAGTGTGAGAAAAACCCTAAAATGGGAGAAATGCCCCCCTTATGTTTTGGCCCCGCCCAATTATGTTTTGGATCTTTCACATCCCAAAGTTAAAGTGCAATAAACACTTTTTAAAAGTATTTCAAAATGGATAAAATGTCTTTTCCTAACGAAATATTGAGTCCTTAAGAAACATCAATCTATAAATATTTATATTAATGACAAATTTGTGTTTTGATTAAAATTTTATCATTGATTTGATAGACATTCCATTTAAGTAATGCTAAATACTTCTCAATATTATTGGGAATAGTTTTGATTAATTTGTTATCAGTTCTGATACTCAATCTGTATTTGACTTCCTTTTCAATTATTTGTATTAATTTTTTAAAAGAAACTGCGAATTAAACTACATTTTTATTATTTATTAATATTTAGTTTAATTGTGATTTAATCTAATTATTTCCATAAGAAATGTCAAATAATTCACTTAAATTCAGTGTTTTTTCAAAATTAAACTTATTATCAAATATAAAGTGGTTTTATATTTTTGGCGCAGAAGGAAATGATATTATATTTGAAACAAATGACCGCAAAGTCTATCGATTTAGAAAAGACAAATTTGATCCACAAATTAATGAACAATTTTGTGGCAAAGAGTGGATAAAAATTGATTACAATAGCTATAGTGGTGTGGGTAAGTGACACATAAGTTGAGTTGTATTTGGATGTGCAGGGGCAAATAACCAATTTTCGGAATATTATGTAAAATTGAAATTTTTATTTAACTTTGGTTGCAAAGAGTGAAATATTGTGAAACTTTCAACTCAGAAAATATCTTTCATTTCAATACAACTAAAGCCATCTATAAATTCTACAAAAAATATTTGAATAAATGTTATATAACAGGAGAAAATTTATTACAAATGAATGTGAACTAATTAATTCCAGGAGAACTTACTTAAAATTAAAGTTATAGTCAAATTACTCATCAGAAAAATTGGTTTTTAAACATTCTTTTAAGGATCTTGATTACAATCTAGTTTATTTTAAGATTTTTTTAAAAAGTAACAATTTGTTGTTTAATTTTGCGTAAAAGATGATTGTATTCTCTTGAATTTATGATTAATCTTACAAAAAAACTAGTTTATTTCAGAAAAAATTGACATCTAATAGTAATCGAATATTTCACTAAAAATGAAAGTTTCACTGAAACTTTCACTCATTTTTAAATTTTATTAAATTTTGCAACCTCAATTATAAGAAATAGTATTTTTCTCATAATGAACTTTCCATTAAAATAAGTTTATTATATTGATTACCAATAGAGAGGTATAATCAAAATACCCCATGACTTTTGTGCCCCGGCAAAATTTTAGTTGATTTACTCCCCCCTTGGCACTTTTCACATTTTATAATTTAGTATACCCCTTGAGATTTTGAGAAAAATTCTAAGAATACCCCCACCTATACCTCCCTGAGCTTAAGATCTTTGTCATCCCCAGTCTATTACTATTATTAACTTTTAAACAATTATTTCTGTTATTAGGTATGGGTTTAACAAAAAGTGGAGAAATATATATTTGGCGTAAAAGTTATAGTGAAAGTAGTAATGAGTTTGTCTGTTCAGTCCAATCCATTCGAGCCATTGATATCAGTGTTGGTCACGAATACACACATGCATTGACCCAATCGGCTGAAGTCTATCGGTTCTCAAACTACTTCGGGTCTCAAAGTTCCGATTGTATGAAACTTTCCGCAAATGAATTCCTTAACCAAAAGGTTTCTACAATTTTGAGCGGAACTCATCACACATTGGCGTTGACTGAATCGGGAAATGTGTTCGGCTTTGGCAACAATTCTTATGGACAGTTGGGTTGGAATAAGTCGAGTGAAAGCAATCGATTTATGAGAATTGATTCAATAGACGGAGTTGTGGTCCAAATCAGTTGCGGTCATAATTACAGTCTTGTGCTCACAGATAAGGGACTGATGTATGTGTTTGGAGACAATAGTTTGGGTCAATTAGGAGTCGGAGATAAAGCCAATCGAAAAAAGCCGACAATTAATGGCAGTTCTGTTAAATTCATTGATATATTTGCGAACAAGAATTCAAACATTTCTATGGCTTTGTCTGTTGAGGGAGTGGTCTATGTTTGGGGCGATTGTAGGGATGGAGTCATTGATAGACCGCAAAGAACTGATTCGAAGACATTCGAAGAATCGCTGTTTAAGTACAGTAAATATGAATTCACCCCTAAAATGGTTCGAAATCAAACAAGTTTTGTACCCTTTCCTACCGGAGCTGTGTATCCTTCCGATCAATCAAACAATCGATTGCTTAAAGTTATGGCCGAAGCCTTCAATAACCCGAAGGACAGCGATCTCTGGTTTAAATTCAATGAAAAGAATGAAATAAAATATATTTATTGCCATAAAGTGTTCATTCATTTGAATTCAGATTATTCTCAAACAGTGTTTGACAACGAATGGAATGAAAGCCAAGTAATTGACGGACACATTGAGGTTGAGATTAAAGACCACTCCTTTGAGAGCTATTATGCGTTCTTTCAATACATTTACACCAATTCTATTGACACTAAAGACATGAAAGTATTGATGGAATTAATAGACATTTCCAACAAATACTTCGGACAAAGCAGTGGTGCAGTGGTTGGAGAGGAACTCAACTCAACCCATGAAGACCTGAAATACAAGTGCTTTGAAATCATAAAACCTCTGATAACTACAGAAAATGTTTGTGAACTCTATTCCAATGCCTTTGACTATAATTGCAATGAATTACAGAAATATTGTTTAGAATTAATGAAAACCACTATCGATGTCATCACTAAAACGGATGGCTTTCATAGATTGGATGCCAATTGTGTGAAACATCTAATGTCTAAACTGTTTCACTAAACTCTAATGTATTCTAACGTTGACTTTAAATATGAAATTATTGCTGATTTTAGTAATTAATTACAAAATGAATGAAAAGAATTTTAAATTTTATTGAATTAAAATGAATTCACTTTTTCTATAGATTTGATTCTATTGTCTTTGGATTTATTGATCTTTGAGTTGAGACTCAAGAGCTTATGCAGTGGTAGTTGTGTTGGTTTTCATTGTTTCATAATGTCTTTGTCTTATTCTTTCACGTCTTGTGTGGTTCACAAAGAGGACAGCAATCGGCAGAACCACTGATACTATCGATGGTTTTAGAGTTGAAGTTTCGTTTGGAATATGTTTGGGATTGCAGTCAATCAGAAGTTTTACATCTCTTGGTTTACAGATATTGAATTGAAAAATAACATAAATTAGTAAAACAATTGGTTTTTATGAATTATGAATACTTTGGGAAATCTAAGATCAATAGTGTTTGCAATAAGTGATTTTTCTGTTTTGGGAGAAAAGCAATAAATCCAATGCAAAGCGTATTCGGCAATAGATAGCAATGAGTGGATCCGAGACATTGTATTCTCTAAACCCTTCTTCTCGAGGAGATTCAATGGAAGCAATGCCGTAGTAATAGGAGAAATCAGTGAAAATCAATTTGGAATTCACTTTTTGATTCTCTCTCTCTTGGGTTCAGTTTCTCTCTTTTTGATTACATAGAGTTCTCGAGAATTCTATATTAAATACTTATCTCAGTTCAATGAAGTTTCTTACAATTTTCATGATTCACACAAATCTGAGCTATAAATTCTTAAATGTAATAACTTTTGTTTTAATTAAAATTGAAACTCCATTTTAATATCTTTGTATCAAAAATAAAATAAATTAATGCAAATAATCTGATTTTGTATACATTTCTTAGCAATAACTTTAGAGCGCGTTTTCTCATTTCATTGTTTTTTCGCGATATACTATTTCAGTCGCTTACGAGCTTAGGATTCATATGTTCATTGAATTAATATTTTGACTATCAATCACTGCTTAGTCAAACATAAAACTCAAAAAAATGAGTCAAAGTAAACTTTTGCTCCGTTCAGTTTAATATGATCCTGCACTGTATTTGTCAAAATTACCAAGACATACATGTAAGGACGTGAATCACGTAAATCTAAAATCATCATGTGATAATTATTAAAATGGTAATAGTTTGCTATTTCTTAGAACCAGTGCACAAATTTGGCCCAAGAATTTGGAGAAAGATAAGGAATTTAAAATAATTTATATTAAGTCGAAATTAAAACTAGAATTTTATTAAAAGTTTTTTTTTAAAAACTTTTTCAAACAAAACCCATAAATCATTTCATCAGTTGTTCGAAACAAAAATGACGTTTCGCTTGTGTTTTGGGTTTAAATGAATTCAGTGTTTGTTGTGATTAAAGACTTCGCACTAAAAGTGTTGGGGTTTTAGAGGATATGAGACGTAATGTATTGAATGCACACATAAGTGGTGTTTCACTCAATTGTTTTGGTTTTGTTTACAAATATTTTCGCAAAAATTATTTATTAATTGTGTATTGAATTGAATTTTAAATCTTTAGTCTCAAAAACATCGGAATTTGCGGTCAGTTTTATGTTTGATTTCCTACTGTTTTAGACACTCCTATCGCCACTGAATCCGGCGATTGTGACTAACAATCTCTATATCACTGTTCAGTCCATCAGTTGCTCTCAATTCTGATATCTGTTTGTCATTCAATCGGATATAATATTTATTGTTTGATAAATCAATTAATTTTATTTTCAAACAATTGTTAATTATTTTCCGGACAACCGATGCATTCAATTCATCCCGAGTTGAGTCGAAAAACTTGATTTCTCGCAGATCTGATAGTTGTGTCAAAAACTGCAATGAATTAACCGATACTTTAATTTTGCTCCAATAGAGTCGGTGTAGTTGTGGTAAACATTTAAACACATCTCTAAACAATTGATCCGTTAATTCAAGCCCAGAGTGACCACAAATAGATAAAGTTCTTAATTGTGAAACTCTTTTCAGTGAATCGCATAAAATGTCGAAATCGTCTTGATTTACATTCTTTTTAATCCAGAATACAATGGATTGCAAACTGTTTTTATTCGTTTCACAGAATATTCCGATTCTATTGGAGTCAGTGTTGGTATAAGAGATGGAAATATTAGTCAATTTATTAAATATAAGTGCCGTTCCGTTGAACAGAACTGACATATCATACAAATGAATGCCCAAATATTTCAGATTTGAACAGCACTTCAAAACCACTTTATTTGACTCTTTCACTGACAGAAACGTAATTGTCTTCAGTTTTGACCCAAACTTCAGGCAAAACTCATTAAACGTGTTTTCACTCAATCCATCAAAATCTGTTCCAATTCCTGTTAAATTCAGACAATATTTGACTATCAGTTGAAACACTTCTTCCCTATTGATAGTTATGTACACAAAAATATATGTAATGTTTGGACACTTTCTTAGTTTTGTTTCGATTTCCTCCAAATCGACGACTTTTTTCCTGAAAATAATTGCCATTTTCTTTCGTTTATTAAACACCAATCGCTTCCACTGTTTAGACACACATTCGTATCGAAACATATCATTGAATGACAGATAACTCAATAAGACTTCAGACAAATCATCGCCGAATCGATCGAAAGAGTCCTTACCATAAAGTGTCGAAAGAGAAGTCATTTCTGTTTTGTCTCTGAATTCAAATTAAAAAATATTTAAATTTAGAAACAATTCTTTAAAATTTGGAATTTAATTGAATAAAACTTTATTTAAAAGCTTCTAAAATTCACTTTTGGTATCAATTATTTGACTAAAAATAGTGACAAATATTCTCTCAATTTATAGACCACTTGTGGAATGTGTTAATCCAGATATGAATGCATTTAACCCTAACGTACAGTATATTTATGAACATCTGTTCTCTCATGTGAGACATCCAACTAATCCCTGGAAGAATGTATTGTTTAAACAATTTGAGATAAGAACATAACATGTTTGAGAAGGGGTTTAGAAGGGGTTATCTTATTTTTGTACTCAAGATTCTATTGATATTTTGAATAATTAAAAGCTTTTAAAGAGAACTTAAATCCCTTACAATTCCCTCACGTTTTCACTCAATGCACTGTTCGCTTACCATTTTCTTAGAACAATTTCTAAAATACCCCAATTCCTATACAACAGGTGTCAATAATGGATTAGAGCCCAAATACCACCCTTAATTTGGGATTTTACAAAATAACCCCTCCCCCTGACCTTTTGCGCCGCAGGCAAAAGAATTGTATTTTTATCTGTTCATCTCAATGTGTATTTTTCATATTTTGGGATTTCGCACACCCTTCCCCCCACCCCTTGACTTTTTGAGAAAAATTTCTCAAAATACCCCCTTTATAACTCCTCTGACTCGGCCGCCTCCGCCTTGGCTTGGCTACCCCTACTATACACACCTCTCTCTCCACAGATCTTTCCTAACCCTGAATTGATTGTATAATATATAAAATATTTGGAAAATCAAGTTTTAACTCCGTTTTCAAAGAAAAAGGTTTCAAATTTTCAGACATTTAAATGTAATCAAATGTTATATAAAATTCATTCACACTATAAGTGTATGAATATTCGAGGAATAGTTTAGTATTTTTGTATCGATTATCAAAAATTCTTAAATATATCTAAACTTATTTTGCACCCAATTATCTCATGAGTTCATCCGATGGCCACAACAGTAATATGTGGTCACAACAGAAATGAGCAAAGGTCTAAAAATCAGGGGCTGTTCGTGTTTTTGGCCAGTATTTGTGGCCAATCGCCAGTACCACTCACATAGACGTAATGTTAAAGATTTTTTGCTCAGATGGGAGTATTTCGTCTGTACCCCCCTTTGCTCATCCCTGGGTCACAATCTTCTATAGCATCAGTCTATAGAACACACAAATACTCAACAGAAGTATTGCTATAAAAGTCACCGAAAATGACTGCCAAAGAGTATATACAACACTCGTTCCTAAAGACCGGTAATGTTGTAATAAGTGATACAATTGATTACCACAACCGGTGATCAGAACTGTTTATAAAACACATAAAACAATATTGTGTTTAAAATTAACAAAAATTATAAATAAAAATAATATTTTAATTACTTTTCTTACAGTCATTTGTTTTAGATTTAAATAAATTTCTAATAAAAACAATTAATTCACTCTCTTTTAGATAAATAATAAATAGGTTTAGAAAAATACAAATTATGCCAAAAGTTATATAAATTAATGCATGAATTAGTGATCGATCGCAACACAGGTATGGCTTTTGGAATGAAATGAAAGAAAAGATAAAATTAGAATATTTTTTGAATTTTTTTAATCTTAAAAATTAGTTTAACAGACCTTTAATGAGAAGAGTATTATAAAAGTTGTCAGAAATGATAGACTAATCAAATTGTTTGGAATCCAACGCTTGAGAGGAATGTCTGCTTCAGTTCCGCCGAAATAGGATTTTATAAAATTAATGCTTTAATTGAATGAAAAAAAACAAATTAAATATAAAAATATATATAAAATATATATCAAATGAATAACTGATTGTTTGGTTGAATACCTGATGACAATTCTTGAGCCCATATTAAAACAGTTGGCCATAAGAAAGCCCTGACTTCCGAAATATTTGCTCAGAATATAGGAAGTGATGAGAAATATTACCGAAATATTAATCATTTTTCGGTTAAATTCATTCAATTGTTTGCTATTCATTGCAGA
>JAQFXN010004023.1:0-10241 GCA_034693365.1 Liacarus xylariae
TTTTTGCATGAAATGTAGACAAATTTCCGGAAAAATTTCTCTCAAGATGATTTTTTTGTAAATTGGCCCGGGTAAGAATCACCAGGTATATTTTATAAAAACAACACCAGTTGATATTTTTGCATCCAACTTGGTGAAGAGATTCTTTGCCAAAAATAAAAGATACATGTTTTTATAAAAAATATTCTAATTAAACCTCCATTTTTAATCCTAAGGTTAATAGACTTCCATTGTAAGTTATTTCAAAACACATGTTTTACATTTAAATAATTTTGTGTACTTTTGTACTTAAGCTCTTATCTTCTTAAGAAATGTGAATAAACTTTTCTTTCACATGACTTTGTTTTCAGCTATTTGGAGGCTATGATTATAAAAATTTAAAGTTTGAAAATTATTAACGGAATCAATAATCTTGAAAAATTCAATTAAATCAGAAAACTGTAATCAACTTCAATGAATTTATAAATATTTGTAACAAAATTGTATAATTATTCACTTGTATGCGAAAACCCCAATATGGATAATAAGTATCAATAATTTACTTTACGTAATATCGATAGAGAAATAATTGATTTTTAGTCATTTGTTTCGTGCTTTTATATTTGACTAATCTGTGACCGATAGCCAAGTATTAATTTAAATTTAAAATTAGACAATCCTAGAAATCTTCGGTTAATTATTAATCAAATACTGTATAAAATACAAAACTTATGAGTAAAATAAATAAATTTTTCGTTCAAATTAAAATATATGATTACAGTATATATTCAAAGCACACATTTATAAAAACACTTATTCGTCAATTGTATAAACTCTTGATACTATCATTATTGGATGAAATAATCCTTGACTATAGGCTAAGAATTAGACACTAACACTAATAACCATTGTATATTATATAAAGGGTTCTCACAAAACCCTTCTCATTATTGTAACTGTATATCAAACTTACTGACGAAAACAAACGATCTGTGAATCAAAAATCAGATACTAGTGTTTGAAAAGCAGAAGAGCTGTCAATCAAAGTTGCTTTGAATTTGCAAAACACAAATAACAGTACGCACATGTGCTCCAAAAGATTGCGTCAGGTGTTTAATCAGGGTGGTTACAGTATACAGTGCTAATAACATTAATAGTTTATTTCTTCTATTTATATAAAATCGTTTTTATTTATTTTATTTTATAGTTGAGATAAATTATCATTTAAAAATAAATTGGAAATATTGCAACAAATAATTTACTTAAACTATAAAACTGTAATCTAACTCAATGCCTGAAATGATGATGAAGTATTTGGACAAGTTAATTTTGAGTAATTTTCTATTAACTTGATTTTGAACACGGGTTGATTCCAAAACATCTAATAAAATTAATTTATTTTTGTTTAATTACTAATAAGATATCTAATGTCACAAATGATATCTAAATCCTATTCAATATAAAAAATGAGTGATAAAAAATTATTCGATTTGATAAAAATAAATCAGTCATGTCCAAAATCACATAGAGCTAATTAAGCACCTTAGAGTTGAGACATCGCTGAAATAAGAATTCAGGATACTTTTCACTTCACTTTTGTAGGTAGATTAGGGTGGTTTGAGACTTTTTTTGAATTACTCCCTCTTTGGTTATTTCGGAAAAGCTTTAATCTTCCAATTAAAACCCAAAAGTGTTCGATCCCTCCCCCCTAAAATTTAAAAATATATTAACCCACCTATTAAAATGATGTAAAAAGTGCCAAGAATTTATTATTTCTATATTAGCTCTAACTTGTAAGTACTAAGGAGCTTTTTGGCCTTATCTGACCTTGGACATCCCTGAAGCAAATACACTTTTGGACTTTTGTATAGATAGTTGAATGATTGTATCGTTTGGTAAAGTTTATGTAAAAATGGAGATTTAATTAATAGTTTATTTGACTCAAATCATTGAATGAATTAGAGTTGAATTAATGATAAAAATTGAATCTAAGGCGGAGGTGCATGTGTTGGTTGGATTGCTTGTCTAAAGCCTCATCTAAAGGCAAATAATTGGTTTTCATTCACTTTCATTTCAGTTTTGCTTTGCAATCAGTGAACACAACTGTAAAATGAATGAATATATTCGGCGAAACTCTTATGTCGACAAATATAAGAATGAATTTGAAGAGAAAAGACTCATCGGTTACGGCAGTTATGGCCAAGTCTTTGAGGTCATCAGTAGATTAGACCAAAGCAGACACGCGGTTAAAAAGATATTTTACAAGAGTAAGTATTTGATGTCTTTACCTCTCATTCTTACATTTGGTTACTTTTAAACTCTCTATGAAGTAATTCTTTAGATTTCTAAACCGTTTTCTCCGTTAAGACTTTTATTATAAGATTTGCATATAATTAGAAAACGAAAAGACAAATAATTAAAAAACAATTTCAAATAAATTATCTTAAATATGTTGATTGAAATCAAAAGAGATTTCATTTATACTCAAATACAGTTGTGTTAAACAACTAAATTAGTTGCATAACAGAGTGAAAATCTAAATAGTTAAAAATAATATCGTTATAACAATTTTGAATTTAATATATTATAATATTATTTATTATATTTTATACTATAAAATATTTGACTTGATTCTTTAAAATTTATAAAATGAAATCAAATATTTTTCAAATACGTTTTCAGTTGATAATTTCAACTTGAAATAGAATCTCCGGTACTCTTATTTATCAATATTATTTTGCTATTATCTAAGATTTTGTCAAGTTTTGTTTTAATAAATATCTAGAGCAGTTGCTTGTACTAGATCTTCATTGGTGAACAAGTTATTTAAATAAATAATTTGGGATCAGTATTACTTATACGTAATGGTTAGCATGCTAATTAATGTCAATTTAGTGGTAGTATTCATATTAAAGTAAATTCATGTGAAAATAATTTTTATTTTCAATTTTTTTAAGATATTGCGGATCAGGAATGTGAAGAAGGGATTAAAGAATTGGGGATTTTGGCTAAAATAACCAGCGATTATGTGGTCCAATACAGAAAGTCATGGGTTGAGGACAGAACCATCTATATTCAGATGGAATATTGTTTCGAGAATTTGAGTCAATTTATTAAAACGAAAACAAATTTATTCCGTTCTGTCGGCTATGAGATGGCATTAACTGATTATTTCATTTCGTGTGAAACATTGGAAGAAATCACTCGAAGTCTAAACTTTTTGCATACTTTAAATCCGCCGATCATTCACAGAGACCTAAAGCCGGAGAATATTCTAATCTCTGATGGGATTAACGAATCAAAACACTTCATAAAGATCTGTGACTTCGGCTACGCTAAGTCTCAGGAATATAGCGGACAATCCAATACTCAGGACAAAGGGAATGTCTGTTATATGGCTCCCGAAGTGGTCACGAGTAGACAATATGACGTCAAATCAGACATTTATAGTTTGGGACTAATAGGACAGGAATTGTTTGGCATTAATGTATTGATGACTGAGAATAAGTATGTATTGAAAAACTTCTATAAACACAATCGTTAATAAAATTTAAATTTATTTAACTCTGTATTTACAGTTGGAATCAAGTAATAGAGAGTAAAAATGTGCAATTGAGACCACTATATAAAGCATTGGAACAGCCGATTCTGGAGATGTTGGCCACTCCTGGTTGGAGAAGACGGCCGTCTTGTGAAGAAATATTATCTCAAATTAATAATTGGCGTTTGGGTAGAAATGAAATTAAGAAAATCAGAGATAATTTAAATGCACTAGCCTTGGGTGATTTGACGCTAGCACAGTCAGCCGAAGATAATTTGAAAACGTTTTTTCGAAATTTTTTGACCACAAAAATTGATTTAAGACTCAATTCACAGATCAATGAAACGGATAACAGAGTTGCTGTCGATATGACCGATGGTTTAGTCTTTCCTATCGATAATAACAATATTCCATATGTGAGAGCCGATAGACTGAGGGCTAAAGAGGGGGATATTATTGAGATTAAAGAAGTAGAGTCGGAATGCAATACAATTTGGGCGATATATGTCTGCGCAGACAATACCATCGTTTATGTAAAGCCAAAGAAAGATAAGAACTGTGAGCTATTAAAGAACAAACTGGAAGTGATGGACAAGAATAGTGTCTGTCGTGTAAATAATTTGGACGAAGCGGCGCACAGACGAGGACTAAAGGTGCAAAACACAGGCGCAATAATAATGAATACTTTACGATTGCACGACAAACACCGCAAAATCGACTTAATTGATGCGAAACACAATCTAAGGATACATTTCGTCACTAAATGTCGTTATGGCAAAGGGTTCTGTGAAAAATTCGAGGGTTTGGAAATGGAAAATACAATCTTTGAATAATATTATATAATTTTCATAATATATCGACAGTATTTCATAAGATATATCTCAAAGAATATGTTTAAAACTTATGTAAAATAATTAAAGTATTAAACGCATTAAAAATAAATTAGATTTTGAATTAAATTTAATTATTTGGGTTTAGAGGTCCCGATTCAAAGTTAGGCATTGAAGTGATAGAGTTATACACACTATCTCCGGGACATTTAGTCGCCGGCACTGCATCCCTGTGTCCGTGGAGTTGATAATCATTAAGAATATAGCCTTTACTGACTCCACAACTTATTAAGTCTTGCAACGCCTGTAACATCCCATCCCTCGGGGTTTCGATGTCGTAATCGCCGATTAATGCAATTCCCAGTGACTTATCATTCCAGTTAAGTGTATGAAAGCCCTCTTTATTCCAACCGATCCCTTCATATACCTTTCCGTCTCCTCCTTCACGTTTAAAATTGTTATACATTTTATAATTTTCTTAAATTTTAGACCATTTTCTAACCGATTATGAAATTCCATGCGATGTCATCCCAGCCTTTAGTCAATATATGTTTACTCTGGAGTGCTCTGACTCTTAGTGAACATGAATTTTGGTCATTACATGTGTTTCCATCGTCTGTGTGATGAATGAAGACATGACTGACCGGTGCTATAGTTGTTAGAGCTTTTGATGGATTCCGCGCTTTCCAACTGTTCCTCGAAATTATTGCGGGACAGGAGTTCGCACTGGTATTTGCATTAGAGTCTGACAATTAAATAGTAAATTATTGTCTATTTAAATATGGAAAAAGAGAAATAGGAGAGTAGGGGAGAGATAGAGAGAGGAAGAGGTTATACTTGAATTGGAAGAGCAGGTACTGTCATATTTTCCATAACAACAAACGGCTCCATTTGAACAAAGATTATTAACACTGAATCCGTTACAACATCTTTGATCTGTCGTACAAAAGCCATTAACGTTGTTGTAATCCGTAAATTCGCACTGAGTTTGTGCCGAAATCAATGAGAATAACCCAAACACTAATATAATGGAAACTTTTATTAAAAACATTGTTAACGATATAATGAAACACAAATCATTCCAGTATCAATTATAAATGACTTTTACTGAACTATGTTTTGGTATTTGGCCAAACAAAACTGCTGTTAAATGCCTTTTATTTTGTTTGTTTTTCAAACCAAATCACTTATAAAATAGTGTAAAATTTACAACTGCTTACCGAATAAATCAATTGTGGCAAATCATTTACATTTGTTTCAGTTGTTTTAATAAATTTTATTTTCCTAGAGATGACCAAGATGGGCTGAGTAAAAATAAATAAGCAGGGAATTTTTTTATAGCATAAATCGGATAATGATGATAGTAGATAGAGGATAGTAAAGATTGATTGCAAAGATTAACCAATGAGAATAATGGTTTTTTAATCAAGTTTACTTTTGACTGTTTTTCCTTGGTTATCTCACATGACAGAATTGAATAAAATCGCTTTTAATTAAATTCCTGATAAGATCAGTTTGTACTTATCTTATTTTGATTTCTAATTGAGAATAAATAAGATGAAATAATTCATTTTTGTTATGATATCAAGTTAATATTCTTTTTTAACAAATTTTTATAAAATATTTGTTTTAAAATAATATTTCAGATAGTTCAAGCGAAATTTTATAGAGAATTATCCCAGACCTATCTGTAATTAATTAATATAGATTGTGCAGACCAACAGATGTGATAATATTGACGTAATCTAAACATTAATTTATTTTTATTTCAAACAATTCTGGAAATTTTTCATTTATAATAAACGGTCCTGTCCTGTCGCCCGGCACATGTGCGCACGATTTTGTGGATTATTGATTATAATATCTAAAGCAATAATGATAAAAAATATCAAATCCATATATTAGGAAAATGAAAAAAACTGACCTTGTACAGTAATACTAATGCATTGCCTGAATAAGCAAGGCGACAGGAAACATGGGTAGCCAAGGGGTAACCTAAATACTCCCCTGAGTTTGAGATTTCGCAAAATACTCCCCTTGACTTGGTCGACCTTGGATACTCCTGGTGATAATAAGTGTATTAAAATAATGTTAAAAAGTGAAATTATAAAAATTTTAGTTAAAATATTTATCAGCTCTGAATTACACTATTAACTAAAAATATTTGTTGCTGTTTTTTGTATTTAAATTAGCTTCTCATAATTAAAATCATCCAATTCTCACAAGTTTCACTTTAGTATTAATTTGAAAAACAGTACTATTCTTGAAAGTTAAATTCAGTTAAAAAATTGAAATATCGAAACTTTTATTTTCAACCAATGATTTATTTCAAATTATTATCTATAGTGAAAACCTTTAGATTATTAACATTTTCCAAAATACTAGACATTGAAATCAATTTATATTATACTTAAATTATTAGTAAGATAAACTTAAAATTTTGAATAGAGAAACAGGTGTTTAGTTTTCTAACAATTTAGAAAACAATTTGTCAATTATTAGCATAACTACAATAATAATTATTGTAAATTTTAGTTCACTAAATCATGATACTATAAATCTATTCTTAATCATTGCAATAATCAAGGATTTTGGGCTAAAAATGTAAAAGAAAATGAATTTGAATAATATAACAAGATAGTAGTTAAGATTAAATTTAATATATATTTTTAATTAAACAAAACATGTTGACTATAGATACTTTTCAAACTAGACTTTAATAAAAATTGAAAGAAACCAATTATGAAATCCAAGTGAGTTACTAAGTAAAGTTGAGACTCATATAGAAAAGCTATAAATTAAAATTTGTACTAGAATACAAAATTTTCAGATTACAAACTAAGATTTTAGGAAAAATATAAGGGGTCTTTCAATCATTAAATCTTTATCTATAATTTACCCTCACTATAATGACAGGTTTTGCTCCCATGATGAAGTTGCATAATTGAAACAACTGAGGTATAATTGTTTTTATACCCGTGCACTTATGCACTTATCCTCATAGACTTGGGAGACGTCAAGACATTACTATTACCAACTTGTAAGCTTTATCTTTAAATTACGTGTGAATTTATAAATTGATTAAAATATTAAAGATTAAACATTTATTGTTTCACAAAACCTATAAATTCTTTTGCAAAACTCATAATTTCTTAATTAGAAAATAAAAGTCTGAACTTTAAGTTAAAGCGTTTTAAAAATAGACGAGAAATAGAAATGAAATTCTTAAGTGTTGTGGCATTTATTGGTTTAATATCGATATCGATGGCATGTAAGTGTGCGCTTTCAGATCTTAGTCATCATTACTGCTCCGCAGAAGTTGTTCTTCAAATCAAAGTCAATAAAGAGAGACAACAGACCAGTGAAGGTCTAAATGTTTGGTATGGTATTGAAGTACAGGATGTGTGGAAAGGAGGCGATAGTCTTAAATCACAAACCGATTTGAATGATATCTTTACCGCTGAGAGTAGTGCTGCCTGTGGTCTAGCGTTGGAAGTGGGACAGACATATGTAGTATCAGGGTCAATTGAAGACAACAAACTATGGGCTAATTCCTGCGGTTTCGCTAAAACTGTCGATAAAATCAACGAAAATGAAAAAGAATTTTTGGAAAAGGGATACAAAACTGTTAAATGTTAACCCATTTATAATTTATTTAACAATTCATCTAATTTACAATAAATGTTATTAATATAAATGAAAATACAAAATAAAAATAATTTTTTCTCAACATTTGTTAGATTTATTGAATATATTTTCGTTTCTATAAACTGTACATAAAATTTAAAATTAATTAAAGAATATATTATTTCTTGTTTTAAATTATACCAAAAAGAGTCATAGAATTGATTAACTTTTGTTCAGCATTTTTATTGAGTTTTATTGAAATCTATTTTCAAATTTCATATTTATTGGTGAATTTGGTTTAAGAATAGCTGCGATGTCTAACTTGAGTTCGTTTCTCTGTAGCAATGATTTAATTTTATAGGCCCTGAGTATAGAAGCGATGAGTGCTTTCTCCTCTAAAAGAGCGAACTTCTGTCCGATGCAATTGCGCGGACCAGCACTGAATGGCACGAACGCATAGGGATGTCGCTGTCCATTCACATCACTGGCAAACCTGTTTGGGTCGAACACATCGGGATTTGGGAAATGGTTTGGGTCTCTGTGCAACATATAGAACAACAGCAGACAAGTGGTGTCTTTTGGCACCACATAATTGTCAACAGTGAAGGGCTGGTCATTGCGACGGGCGATATAGGGAACGGATGGGTAGAGACGTAGCGATTCTTTAATACATTGTTCCAAATACTTCATTTGTCTCAGATCTTCAATAGTTATGTCTCGAGTTATGTCATCAGAAAATATTTCGTCCAATTCGTCGTGAATTTTAGCCTCAATTTTATAAACAAAAAGAAATTATTGAAATGTTTTATGAATTTTTTAAATCTCTATTAAAGGGTATGGCATTCACTATTCAGAAAGTGTATAAAAAGAAAATAAACCCAATTACAAAAAAATTAGAGTATTGTATAGAAAAATATAAATCATATTTTAGGGATTAAATGTTTTTTCGTTAGAGATATTCTCATATGGAACGGACATTTATATATTTCCGATATAGATATTTAGATATTCCTTTTGTTACTATTATAAATAGTAGAATAACCAATAGCCCAACTTTACGAAATGCTCAGTTTAGGCAACTATGGCTATACCTGAACTTCACTGTCCAGTCCTATCAATAGAAGTGCAAACTGCATGGCAGCAGCTGTGGTGTCGTGTCCTTCAAACATAAAAGTGTCCACTTCTTCTCTAATGTCCAGTTCTGTAAACTCTGGATTCTGGATGTGATGTATGAGAAGGCAGTCTAAGAACGCCAAACGACGCTTAGTTCCGATGTCTTCCAGTGTTTCTTCAATATTGTTGTCCTTATTCTCATTTATTTTCTTAAGAATTTCATTCTTTCTCTCTCTTATAACCTGTGATTAAAACGATTGCATAAATGTATATATTTTACAGTTTTTAATACAAATATTTTAGTACAGAATCAGTGAATGTATGCAAAAGATAAATATTTTGATAGAATTGTTTTCCCGAAGAACTTAGTTTATAGACTGATTCATTCCAAAGCCAGGGCGAGAGGAATCGGTGTAAAAATAATATTAAGACATTTCGAATCGATTGAACATAAGTCGAGTCCAGATCTGTCTGTGCACTCACTGTTACTCCCATTGCAGTCTCTGAAATATCCCGAAAGTAATTGTCAAATAAATGAACTAAAACTGTCTTTTAATTAAATTATTTAAACCACAAATAGTATCCAAAGCACAGTTCGTTACAATGGGTCGAATGTCATCAATAATGCCATTATTTTCCTTAACTTTATTATCGATAATCTGATTCATAATCTTTTGCTGTCCATTAATAACTGGAACAAAGTTTTCTAAAATCCGGAAATGGAATGAAGGGGTCAGTAGTTTACGACGGCTTCTCCATCGGTCACCAGTACTGGTAATATATGAAAACTAATTGAATTAAATTTAACTGATTATTGACAAACAGATTGAGTTTATGTCCAATACCTGGTCAGTAATCCCAATCCAAGCCATGGTCTGAAAAATTTATATTCTCGAGACTTCTCTATGTGAACACTACTCGATAAAAGTTCCTGTTATTGGAGATAAATTGGTATTTAGGATTAGAATGCTAATTTTGTTGACTCTAAATATATAAAAATCCATAGAAAATATTTTTGATTATTTTCAGTATAACATCACTTAATTGTGAAAATATCACACTTTTATAAGATTTCACAAATTGTGAGATAACTTATAATCAGCAATTTTGAAATCCGGTATTATTTTAAAAATAGCGCTATAAGATACTTT
>JAQFXN010004024.1:0-10240 GCA_034693365.1 Liacarus xylariae
CCAGTTGTCTGTGGGGACTTACACCAGTTGTACATGAGGACTTACACCAGTTGTCTGTGGGGACTTACACCAGTTGTCTATGAGGACTTACACCAGTTGTCTGTGGGGACTTACACCAGTTGTACATGAGGACTTACACCAGTTGTCTGTGGGGACTTACACCAGTTGTCTATGAGGACTTACACCAGTTGTCTGTGGGGACTTACACCAGTTGTACATGAGGACTTACACCAGTTGTCTGTGGGGACTTACACCAGTTGTACATGAGGACTTACACAAGTTGTCTATGGGGACTTACATCAGTTGTCTATGATGACTTACACCATTTGTCTATGAGGACTTACACCAGTTGTTTATGGAGAGTTGCACTATTTTTCTATGGAGACTAATACCAGTTGTCTATGAGAACTTACAACAGTTGCCTATAGGGACTTACACCAGTGGTAGGTGGGTGGTAGGGATAAATGGTATCTGGGTGGTTAGGGTAAGTGTTAGGAGGGTGGTGTCAGTGGTAGGTGGGTGGTAAGGGTGCGTGGTAGGTGGATGGTAAGTGTCAGTGGTAGGTGGGTGGTAAGGGTCCGTGGTAGGTGGGTGGTAAGGGTCAGTGGTAGGTGGGTGGTAAGGGTTAGTGGTAGGCGGGTCGTAAGGGTCTGTGGTAGGTGGGTCGTAAGGATCAGTGGTTGGTGGGTGGTAAGGGTCAGTAGTAGGTGGGTGGTAAGGGTCTGTAGTAGGTTCATTGGGGAGAGGGAACGACGGACACACATACAATACATCTCAAATCTATAAGCACGAATTTCTAAAGGAATACGAGCTAACAAATAGGTTATTAGACTACGCAGACGTTCTGGACAGCAGTCAAGTGGCGCTTCTATTGCCAGGAGTACCTGAATATTATCGCACTCAACTCTGTACCCATGAGTTCAACACACCCGAACAGTGGCTAAGAGCCGCCGAAAAGAATGAGAAATCTTGTCAAAATTGTTTCGCTCGCAATAATAATCAAACATTATTATCGCAATCCCCGCGACTCGTTCGTGGAGATGACAGACAATCGAAAACGGTATGAAAAGAAGAGACGCGAATACAAACGATCCGATCTTCCGCCGAAGGATCCGTGCCGTCACTGTCTCGCAGACGGGAGAACCGAATAACATTGGTATCGATGGTGACCTTTGCTCACGAGTAAGTCGACAACAGGACAGCAACTGTCGAACCAACCTTCGGATTCTGTCGTACAGATAATACGCGAAACACAACGACTTCAACGACTCATCCAGAGGTCAGTAACGTAACCGTTGGAGACTTTCTTTACTAAGACTTGAAGTTTGAAAATGGATCAAAAGTCAATGCATTTCTCGACACCAGCGCTAACATTTGTGCTATGTCTGACGCAACCGCTCGCCGCCTGGGACTCACTCCTAATCGACAGTTTGCTGTGCGTATGTTACTCGCCTACGGAGACAAGATGTCTCGCGTCATACAAAAGGTCTGTCACGGCAACAGAACAGCAAAAGTGACGTTTCACGTAATCGATGGTTTCAGACAAGAGTTCCTCCTTGGCATGGATGGCTTGCGCGCTTTCAAGATAAAGTTCGAATGCGAAGGCGTTCCCAAAGTGTCAACTCTTGTCGGCATCGAAACGTTAGTCAGTGCTATAAGCGTTAGCCTTACGCCTGAGTTATCACAAGTCGTCGAAAACACGAAAACAGGGCCAAAAGCAATATCGCGGATGCGCTCAGTCTAAACCCTACCGTTAACTACTTTTCGGTTAGCGAAATAACCGCTCGACAGCACGAGTTAGAGAAGCATTCACTTCGAAATGTTAGACGAAAGGAAGGACTGGCATGCGTTCGTCATAACGGCTTAAACAGACTGGTTGTGCCGCCAACGCTAACACAACATGTCATCGACACCGATCACTCTATCACTCAGACGACACGCGAAGGCGACGGACAAACCATGAAACGAGTGTTTATCGTCCATTCAAGCGATTTAGATCGATATCACATTCGAAATCAGATGGAAAACGAAGAAAACGAACAAAAAACAAAAGGAAACATCGATAACGATTGCGTGAATTTGATGCAAAATTCCGAATATATCGACATTTATGTGCAAAAGGGCAAAACCCCGAACTCAATCGGACTTCTGATCACAAAGTTATCGCTTAAAAACGAATTACCGAAAAGTCCGATTGAGTTAGTGGACACACAATGCTCTCCGGTGATCGACGACTCCAATCGTAACAATACTACGAATATCGAGTCGAAATTTATGAACGATTTCTCGTCAAAATTAAACAAATGTTTGACACAAACGCCTAAACAATCTCTCAAACACTCGACTTAAGCAATGGCCGCAATAAACGATTGGTTCAACTCATTGGACGCCACGACACCGAAGAACAGGTGCGCAATGCGGTTGACGGGAATGGGGTACGAGAGTTCGGCGTCCCTGAATGTGCCCTTTGGTGGCCCTCAGGCCAAGAGGGAGGGGAATGTGATGCCCGACCACAGACAGTACCGCTCACTCCTCAAGAGATCGCACAGATAGTGAAACACTGGGATCGGGACGTCTATCACAAGTCGATTGTTAAGAAAGAATGGACTGAACGCCGCGCGAGAGAACACATAATTGATTTGTTTTCGCATTTTTCGAATTCTCTATAAATAGACGACTCTTTCGCTAAATTCTTTGCATTCAGTTCTCAGTCGTTATAATCGAAACTTAATTACAATTTTTTTGTATTCTTTTTCGTAAAAACCGTTTGATTTATAAATAGTCTTTTATTTCGTATTTTAAACGTTTGTTTTTATTTATTATATCATTCGGATCTGACCTCTTGTCCACTCCTCCTACTCCTCGACCACAAATTAAAGAATCATAATGAGAGAGAACTTATCTTTTTAGGAAATAAAGTCACTTATAGTCAGTAATAAAACGGACCAAACAATAGTTTGTATCTGTGAGGCCAATACATCAAATTCTGAATTTAAATTTAATAAAGTGGGAAAATTGTAAAAATGTCAAGTTAAAAATATTTCCATGACAAAAATGTTGCAGATGTTGATTGTGATGACTAGTGTTGTAAGTAGTGTAAACTTACAATTGTAAGTTTAGATAAATTTACGCAACTTATAAATTTTAGGTTTTAAGTTACATTTTGGCATTTGAAATTTTGAATTATTATGAATAAAAATCTTAATTTAAAAAAATCTGGTTTATATAAGTCTAAATTTGATTATTTGGACTTGAAGATAATATGGGAAACAAAATCTGCTAATATCATCAAATGGTGGCAAGAATTTGAAAGTTATAAATCTTGTGCTGAATTATGTAAAATCGTTTACAGAATACTAGTTATTCCGATGACATGTGCTTCTATTGAAAGAATATTTTCAAAACATTCAAGAATTCACTCAAAAGAGAGAAATAGACTATTAAGTGAACATGTGGAAAAGTTGCTACCGTTCAATCTTATTATAGGTATCAAAATCTTATAATAACTACAGAATATTCTGATTCCTATAATAGTGACAGTGAAAAGAAATGCGATTTTATTAATAATGACATAAAATTTATGGATATTTTACTAAATGTAATATTTATTTGTAATTTTTCATTGAATTTATGTTACGCTCAAAATGTAAACTTACGTAAGTTTACGCGTAACTTAAGATCGATTTTTTAAGTTACGTAAATTAACAACACTTTGTCATAATGTAAGGCTGACCTCGACATCAGTCGTGTCATTACTATTGACTCACTTTTTGTACATCTCTTTGTTGTGCTCTTATAATTGTATTATTTGATCACTGGCACCACACACGACATTGTGGTCCTGTAAGGTTGCGCCTCCTCACCAGCCGATGTGCGACCACCCGGCGTATTCGGCCCCACCCACCGACACTTGGGGTTAGAGGTGCCGAATACACCACCTGAGAGTAAGGGCGCCCCTCCAACCGAGGGTGACGAGCCTGAACTCTCGACCGGACCGACACTTGGGGTCAGAGGAAAGGCTGGGCCCGTATCCGACCCCAAACACCGACACTCGGTGACTGAGACATAGGAGCCAAACACCACTAAAGCTGACCGACACCGGGGTCTTTTAGTGGCACCGGAAGAAGGCATCGGTAAGCCGCAGACACCCCCATCTGGGCTCCCATCTGCCCACTATTTGCGGCCCCGGCCCTACACCAGTGACTACTGTTGTGAATTTCAGGAGAAAACAGCTCATGTAATGGGCACTACAGGGAAACAGGTTTTGATGACGATTGCGACCAAATGTGAATAGTTTAGAGGATTAAACAAATAGTTCTGATTTAACATTCTTTTGGAAATAAATAAATGTTTAGGTAATTCCACTTCAAAATATTTTTAATATTAATTTTGTTTTAATTGAAAAATTGCTTTTTCCCCAATATTTCGATTCGTGTAAATACCCGTTAAATGAGCTGTTTTCTCCGGAAATTCACAACATGACCAATGACAAAGAAATAGTTGCCAAGCATACAAATACTTTATATCTTGATTTATCTGGTTATCAAATTGGTTGAATTATCATTTTTCGAAGTGCTATAAGTTTTTTGTTTCTCAAGATATTTCAAAAAAATTGCATGATTATCTCTCATTATGATTCCTTAAGTTACAAATAAAGTTATATCAAAATCGGAGGATATTTTTTGATCTTGGGTCAACTCCTTTAGCAAGATTCTGTTATTGTTTCTAAGAATTAGATAGAATTTCACAGAATGTTACAAAAACGCATTCGGTGTCATTTTTTAAAAATTTTTATCAAAATTCTTGGTAGAGGTCATCGTTTTTTCTTCATCACATAGGTTATTTTCATCATTTCTCGGAGACAGTGGGTATTTTAGCTATATCCCCATTGCTCATCCCTAAGCAAACATGCATTGATAAGCTTTTAAAGCAATTTTGATATTGAATTATTGATAATAATATGAGGAACAAAATGTTTAAATCAGAATCGACCTGTGCTAGGAAATATCGGGAGTAAAAATCTATCAAATCGGTCGGGAATCGGGAGTTAAAAATTGTTCAAATCGGGAACAATAAAGAATATTTATTGTGCTGTTTATTTAATATTTTGTTAAATTCATTCAAAATTTTGACAAATAGGAGAATTTTGTCAAACTCTTACTAAGTACTGTATAATTGGTTAGATATTGTTAAATACTTACAGAGTTCATCATAATTCTGCAAAATTCTGTAACAATTTTATTACTGCGAGATATACCCTCCTGTGTCACTCCTTAGCTCAAAATTGGTATATTCCTTAATTTTACACTCCCCTAGGCTACTTTAAATATATCTCGTACCTAAACGTTCCTCATCCTTGGTTTTTAGATAATTATTTTTCAATTTTATATTTTCCAAAATCTCCTATTATATCCAGTCATTTAATCGCTTGATGATTAAGCCTTAATTAATATATTTTGTTCACGTATTTTATGCTCTAATACAATCCTATCTTTTCAATATCTGTTTGATACAAATATTAGAGGACTCGAAATTTTTGAGCCTTACAGTATTTGTAATTTTATTTCGAAAAATTTATTTTAAAAATTCGTATTTTTTATTCTGGTTTTATACTTATTATTAATATATTTTCTGAATCATTTTTATTATTTTTATGAAATAATCGATTAAATTATAATTTTCTCATAAAAACATTGCTATTAGTAACCAGATACTCTGTCTAGTTATTATATGATTAGGTGATAAAATCAAATCGGGAATATAAATAGTAAATCCGCAAAATCGGGAACAACCCTCCATATCGGGAATATCGGGGAAATAAAACCTTGTTCTTTGAAGTCTATTACATCCCATATAATTAATATAATAAAATTCCCGACACTCACACTTACAAATAAATATCGGGAATTCCCGAGATTCCCTAGCTATAGGCATTAGTTGTGTGTCTATCACTTATAAACTTTTGATAAATGAATTCATCTTTAAATTTATCGATAAATATAAATATTTTAAATATGAATCTGATATCAAGAATTGAAAAAAATCTCAGAAGGGTAGTATTGGTTTCGGAAAAATGGCAAGATGGAATTCCGAGCTGGACTCCCCCTTTGCCCATCCCTGATCTGACATAAATGAGTACAAACATTCTTGAACAATGGGATGAATAGTATTTATAATTATCATGAACTCACAACATTTTATTAACCCTTGATGGCCCTGTATGTGTATATTTCATTCTTTTTTCAATCCATATATCAATTCACATGTAATATAATATAATTTTGTAGAATTATGTAAATCGACTTTCCGTTTAACCCATTAATTAGTCCAAAGATTTAATTAAATAAACTATTTAGTAAAGGGATAGCCATAGTTGGTTGTAGTTACAGCTGTTTCAGTGAACCTTGGTTAGTCCTAATTAATGTTTTAGCAGTTGTGATATTTAAACTAATAAAAAATAATAAAATGATTTAACATTTTTGAGTTTTAGAATTGTTTAATTTTATTTTGTTTTCTCGAATCGACATTTAATTCAATAAATGAATTAATTGGAGCAGAAATGAGAACTTACTTTTAGATGCAATAGACTTACGATAAAAGACAATTATTTGTCTGCCGACCAACTAATTTGACTTTCCTGTCACGGAATCTGCTATAGAATGAGCTGAAAATTGTAGTCTTTGTTAATCTTTTAGGATCTGTTCCTAATAGGATCACAAACGTAGCCGAGTTAAGGACTGAAGTAGAGCTCTGAATGTTATACATAAACACTATTTATTTATGTCTTCTGTTCGTCGCTTTCTATCCGTATATCTGATTGTATTGTCTGACTATTGAGTCGCCATTCAATCGATGGCCCATTAATTTGATTCTGAACTAAAAAAAGATGAAACGCAAATGTTTTTTGTCACTAAATAACTATTAATACAATTGCTTATAAACTCTGCTTTTGTACAGTCAGTCATAAAATGTGTCCGATTTTCTTATTATTCAATTTACTTTTCGAGTTTATTTGAGTGCCTTTACGTCCCTTTTATTTGGACTCTCATGTAATTACAGATTCAGAAAAATTAGTCCATATAGTAGTTCTCTTCTTATATTATATCACATAAATTGCAAGCAGACGTCGTAAGAGATGTGTGAAATGGGCTTAATTCCAAACAACATTTGTGAAAATTTATTTTTCTAACAGTAATTCACAACACGTTAGAACATTGTGTAATATTTTATTAGTTTTATAGTGTATATCAAGTATAAGCAAGATATGATACCGTCCAGAGGTAACAAATCTTGTCTGTCTTACGAGCAGAGGTCGTCAAGCTCTCCCGAGACAGGGGAACTCCGTGTAGTTTGAGAGAAATGTTGCCAAATGCCAAAAGTGAGCCTAAATGAGAAATGCAATACACTATACATTTATAGCCTTACGTAGAAACAGTAAGTCTACCTTGGTAGAACTCTTCGCATTTCACATACATAAATAGCTGAAATAAAATTAGAAAAAAGATAACCAGAGTTAGAAAAAAACTTTTATTCTTGTTTTTGTAAAAATAGCATTATATAAGAAAAATTATAAACACCAAAATATTAAATGTTTGCAATTATTAATTTTTTCCATTTCCAATAATTTTATAATAAAACCTTTTAGAAACAAAGAATATTTAGCGTTTTTCCAGATCTATGAATCATTAGAAACAATGAAACACAAGGAATGTGACTTTTGAAATATATTGTACTATTTCTATTTTCATTTACCTATTGTGCAAATTCTTTTTTAATGTTTATTATTACAATTAATGTTTGAAATTGTTATTTTAGCTAATTTTTTAAATACCCCTACTCTGGTTATATTTGTTCTAATTTTATTTCAGATGTTTATGTATGTGAAATGCGAAGAGTTCTACCGTAGACTTACTGTCTACGTAAGGATATAAATGTATAGTGAATAGCTGATGTAAAAATATAATAATTGTCAATGGTTATTTTTGCAAAAATTTCCAAACAGAAGGTATTTTGCAATAACCCCGTGTAACCCCTGCTTAGGAGTATATTGTAGGTTAGGATAAATAAAGCTATATAAAAACGGTTTTTAGTTAGAAAATAAAAGGCTTTCCACTAAAAATCGGTTTTTTGGTACAAAAGGTACAAAATTGCGTTTTGTGCAATTTACTACATTTGCAAAAATTTTCTCACTTATTTCTAACTATCTTCGAGCAAAGGGGATTCTAATAGCTTTCCCTACAACATGTCTATATGTGAAGATTTATAATGGATTCGGTGAAAGGTTTTTATTTTTTTAAAAAAAAGAAGAAATAGAACCTGAACATATTTCTTTCATTCGGCCAAATGGGAATTACAGTATAAGTGAATAATTTTCTTAATAAGTACTTATACACAGCAACACTAGTGCTTTATTTATGAATTAACTGATAAATATAGCACTGGTAGTGTTAGTGTCCAAGTTCCTCTTAAGAAAACTATTCACATATATACGTAACAATTTTAAACATCATTTTTAATTTTTCTTATAATAAGATTTTGGTTTCTTTCGATTTTAGCTAATATTATAATTATATAAATGAAAAATTATACCCTCTCTTCCTTGAATTGAAATTTTAGAATTTTCCATTGATTAAGTTGTCTAGCTTGCTTATTGCTTCAACAAATTATATTCTGTATTTCTCACATTGAGAACCAAAAATATTTTTATTTGTTTCACTACAATAATAGATAATAAAAGAAAAGATGAGTTTGTGTTTATAACTTATAAATATATTATAGATTTTGAATTCATTGGTTCATAACTCAGTAACTGTTTTGTTGTATTTTTAAACTAATGAAAATTTAATAATTAATAGGTTTAATGAAATTACAGCACATATTCTCTATCGTTAACGATAACTATACGCTAGAAATACGAGCCGTTAAGAGAATAGTGGACGCAAAGGATGCGCACAGTTTTCTACAGTCTGTGGAACTGTCGGACACACAGTCTAGAAAATATGTAATACTAGACTGCGATGCAGAGACTGCCAAAAATATAATCGTAGATCACGTCCGCGACATATATATGGGAAAACGAAACTTTCATTTTCTACTAACAAGTCTTGTAAGTTAAGTCAAACTCTTGTGCCATAAATCAAAATAGCTTTTCGTTAAGGTTTAGGTCAGTTTAGTCTATTATCAGTGCATCAAAAGCACATAAATAACAGTTAATACTATTCGTTGTTATTTTCAAACCATTGGCTTTAGATAATGGATGAGTACTGGAATAATCAGGTGCTAGAATTCGGTGCAATTAATATCACAGGATTTCGGATTTTGCAAACAAACACTTATGAATTCAGACAATTCTCTAAGAATTGGCGTAATCTGGAGGCACAACGATGGCCCGGAGCCGGAACTACTTATTTCTCTGTATGGAAACAGATTTATTTGGATTTCGATAAAAGTTTTTCCTTTTCTTCTTTCAACTAAAATCTAAAATCGCATTATTTTTCATTACTTTTCATTTCATTATACTTAAGGCCGACACCGCTCTTATGTTTGACGGAACAAAAGTCTTTTTAGAAGCTTATAATCGGATTTTAAAGAAAAAGGGGGATATGTTTAGAAACAATTTCAGGAGAGGAGAGTTTTTCAATAATGGCTCCAAAGGAATCGATTGCCGCAAACTGCCTGTGTCAGTTTGGGAGCACGGGGAAAAAATCACTAAATTTATTAGAAAAGTATTAATTTAAACAATAATTGAATCTTTATTTTTATTCAATCAAATAATAATTATGTGAACTATATTACAATCTCAAGACCGAAATCGATGGACTGACGGGTAATATTTCATTCAGTGATTTTGGTTTCAGAAAAAACTTTTCGATAGATATCGTTGAGATGACAATTAACAACGAAATGGCAAAAGTATTAATGAAATATATTATTAACGCTTATATTGAGAACATATAAATGTTGTTTAGATCGCTCAATGGACAGAAGATAAAGGAATGGAATTGGTGCCGGGCAAATACCACAGAGTCTTTCAGGAATCCAATATTGAGAACAAAACATATGTTGTGACGAGTATTCTGGTCAGTTTGCAATATTGTATAAATATCTATACATATTCTCATAATTATAGGAAAAATTATAAGTAACTTGAAATGAAAATATAGTTAACCAAATAAACCGCTCAAATCTGAAAAATATCTAAACTATATGGAAGGACTTGTTATAAAAAACGTTTTATTCA